>GL380578.1:0-29120 GCA_000143925.2 Caenorhabditis brenneri
CCGAAAATAAAGAGGAAATCCTTTTTTACCAAAAAAATTCGCCGTTTCTCGGATTTTAGCGAACTTTCCCGATTTTGATTGCTGTTATTGTTGCAATCTCGTACAAAAATTTGCTTTGTAACTTCCGCCACCAAAAAACCGCTGAAAAACAGCTGTTTTCCCAGAAAAATGAAAATTTTGAGCAAAATTTGCCAAAAAAAAGTGAAAATGCGCTCCACTGAATTTTTGTTCAAAATGCTTGAAAAATCACAAGTTTCAATGCTTTTTTTTTCGTTGATTTCCAGCATTTTCGCCCTGTTTTTTCCCTGGAATCTCTGATTTTCAACTAAAATTTAGCAATATCGATAGTTTCGAAACGAAAAAAATTCTGTTTCAGCCCAAATATTTGATTTGAACCTTGAAAGCTGAAAACAGTGCATCTCTCGATATCGCTTTCTATTGCTCGGAACTGTAATTTTCAGCCCGAAATGTTTTTTCCAGAAAAATACGAGTTTCAAGCGAAATTCGCCTAAAAATGTAAATGCGCTCCACTGAACTTTTATTCAAAACTCGAGAAAAATCACAATTTTCGAGGTATTTTTCATTGTTTTCGATAATTTTTTGAATTAAAAATTAGCAATATCAATAGTTTCGAAACTAAAAAAAAATTATGTTTCAGCGCAAGTTTTTGATTTTAACCTTGAAAGCTAAAAATGATACGTCTGTTGTTTCTATCGTTCAGAATAGCGATTTTCAGCCCAAAATACTTTTTTCCGAAAAAAAAACAAATTTTGAGCGAAATTCGCCAAAAAATGCGAATGCGATCCACTGAACTTTTGTTCGAAATGCTTGAAAAGTCGCAAGTTTCGAAGCATTTTTTCATTGTTTCCCATCATTTTGGCTTTTTTTTCTCCGCAATCTCTGATTTTCAACTAAGATTTAGCAATATCGATAATTTCAAAACGAAAAAAAAAATTCTGTTTCAGCCCAAATTTTTGATTTTAACCTTGAAAGCTGAAAATGATACATTTATTTTCCGTTTTTCCAATTTTTTTCCCCTGGAAATTTCGAAATCTTTTTTCTTTGTTTTTCCCCTCCCTCCTGATTTCCCCATCACAACAGTTAGCCTATCTGTCTTTCTGTGTTGTGCGTGTGTGTATTTAATCGGATATGATTCATCATAGTAGCTGGGACAGCGGAAGAAAAAACAGAAAGAAAAACGGCGAAAAAAAAAAGAAAATGAGGAAAAAATGACGAATTTTCGAATGATTAACAGGACATAGATAAACCGAAAATTCTTAACTTAATATAGATAAACCGAAAATTGGGTCCTAAAATCAGCAAAAGAGAATTGAATTGTCACTGATAATACAGGGATATTCAAAAGAAAATTTTGAAACCGAGAAAAATTTTTTTTCGGTTTCAAAACAAAAAGTTTATTGAAAAACAACCGAGCTCGACGTTGATTCGGGCTTATACGATTCGCGTTCGAAAATAATGAAGGACATCTAGATAAGCGGACACATAGCCAGACAAAACGATTTCGCAGAAAATTCTACTCTTTTCCGGTCGAAAATTTTAGTTTTCGCTTATTTTTTCCTCTTTTTTCTCTGAAAATCATTATTTGAAGCCGAACTTTGAACTTTGATTAAAAAGGCATCTGGACACACAGATATACAGACAGACTGAAAATTTGGTCAAAAATAGCAATTTTTCTGTAAAAGTACTCATTTTTCCGCATTTTTTCCTGAAAACTCTGTACGATAAGAAAAAAATGACATCTAAACAGACAAAAAGATTTTGATCGACTTTCCAAGAATTTTCGATAAAAATCACTGTTTCTGGCGAGAAATCTCTAGAAACCCCCATTTTTCAGAACTAATTTTGTTTTCTAATTTTCTCCTGGAAAATTCAATTTTCAAGCTAAAAATTGGATTTTCCGGTTATTTTTCCCCATTTTTACGCGAAAAATTCAATTTTTCTGCTAGAATACTAATTTAATTTCAATTTTCCCCTTTCAAACCCTATCATTTTCCTCACTAAAAACTCCATTTTTTGCAGCTCCCCGCCGTGCTCCACCACCACCACCGCATCGGAGACCTCCTCCGCTCTCCTCACCATCTCCTCCATCACCAGTGTCGTCAACTCCATCACCCCGGTCGGAAAATCGATTAGAAAACGAAGAAGACGAGGAAAACACACTGAAACCACCGGATTCCCTGGAAATTGGAGAAGAAATCGAAGAGATTCCCGACGAACCAGCAGAAGTAATAACACCGAATTCGTCGAGAAGGAGTCTGGGACCGAAGCCGAAAGTCGCACCGAAACCACTGTTTTTGAACGGATTGGTGAGTGAGAAAGGGGGGAAAACAGCTAAAATTTGAGAAAAATAAGTGAAAAATGCCTTAAAATACGGGAAAAGTCAAATTTAACTAGGAAAATTAGGGAGAAAAATGCTCAAAAATCAGATAAAATCGGGAAAAAAACGACAGGAAACCGGATAAAAAACCGAAAAATTGCAATAAAAACCCCTGTTTTTTGAACAGTTTTTTCGTTGCAACGTATCGATGAAATATTGAAAAATTGATTGAAAATCGGGGAAAAATCTGGAAAAATTGAAGCGAAGTTGGATAAGCGAATTTTCGATGGCAGAGATTTTCTTGAAAAAATTTAGAAACAGTAAAAAAAACTTCCAGAAAGCCTCGGTCGCAATGAAATGCCCGTTTTTTTAACGGTTTTCTGGGTGAAATGTCGGAAAAAAAGCTCAAATTTAGGTGAAAATCAATGAAATATTAAAAAAATTGCTTAAAAAGTCCTGGGAACTTCTGATAATATTCAAAAAAAAAAGTTGCTCGCTGTAAATGGAAAAAATACCACAAAGCGAAATTTCAATGACAGAGATTTTCTTGAAATAATTTTTGAAACAGTAACAAAAGTCATTCCGAAGACTCCGAAATTTCCTATTTTTTTAAGGAATATTGACCCAAAATTGAAACCCGAAGTGAAAAATTTTCATCGAAAAATCCATTTTCTTTGTGAATTTTTACTGTTTCAATAAAATTTTTGGTGAACTTTTCTTTGAGATGTTCAATTGTTGGCTCAAATCAGTTTTTTTTGGCTGAGGTTCACGCTTTTCTTTCCGGAAGAGTGCCCGTTTGCAGCTAAAAGTGATCAATTTTCGTAGGAAACGTGTCAAAATTAGTCTGAAATCTTTCAATTTCATCGAAAAGTCTATAACTTTTCCAAAAAACTTCTCAAAAACTGAGATTTTCGCGTTTTTTACATTTTTAAGCCCCTAAATTTGGCGAAAACTCACCCTTTTCGCATTTCTTTAGTAATAAAAAGTTCCTTTTAAAAGTTCCCTTGCAGTAAATTTAGAAAAACAGGGAGATGAACGAAGCGAAATTCCAACAGCAGAGATATTTTTGAAAAAATTGAAACAGTAAAAGAATTGTTTCATAAAAACTCTAAAAGAAAGCTTCTGAAAAAATATTTGAAAACTATTGAAAAAAGCAGAAAAGCCCGTAGAAAATTGCTGGAAAAGATAGCGATTTTTTCAAATAAAAATTTTCTTGGGAAAATAATTTGAAACAGGAAAAAAATTTCTTGAAACTTTTTTCTAGTTTTCTCATATTTTTTTCGCTGGAAATATATATTCGAATTTTATCCAAGTTTTCCAACGTTCACCACAAAAGTATCACGGATGTGTGGAATAACTCCGTCTCAAAATTTCTCCAGGAGTTGAACAATTTTGAAACAGTGAAAAAAATGTTGAAGAATCGGCGTAAAAAAGTCTTGTTAAAAAGTCTGATTTGGGAAATTTTACTGCTTCAAAAATTGTTAAACTTCAAAAGTTTTTACATTGGAAATGTTGATTCTTCTTCAATACTTTTCCTTCAAATTTCTTTTTTTTTTTTTGGTTGACTATTTCAGCCCAAAAATATTCAATATTCTCACAAAAAAAAATGTTTGAATTAGCCGAAAATTCAGTTATTTAACAGAAAAATCTGCTCAAAAACGGGATTTTTTTTTTCATTTTTTGGCACTTTTTCACACTTCTAATCCCCCAAAACCTGTCAAAAAATCCCATTTTTCACATTTTTCTGTGCCAAAAAAAATCCAATAACACACCAATTTTTATATAGTGGCAGCAGATGTGCAAATAGTTCAGTTTCGGAGCCCATTTTTTTAAATTTTCAAACACAAACACACACTTGAAAATCATCCCTTTTTCTCTTTTCCTGCCGCTTTTTTTCGATTTTCCCAAAAATTTTCGGTTTTTTCCTTTCTATGGTTATTCCACACCAATTTTCTTGTTGTAAAACAGTGAAAAGTGACATGAAAACTGATTATTTTTCTGCTTCTCTGCACTCTCTCGCTAGGATTTTCGTCTCTCGCTTCCACAAAAAAATTGACGAAGTTCCATCGATTTTCGTGGGTTTTCCGGTGATTTTACATTTTCAATTATGAGTCTGTTTGTCCGGATGTCTCTCATTTCAATCAGTTTGTCTGTCTGTCTGTAGCTCTGGATGTATCATCTACTTCCTGCCTGTCTGTCTGTTGATCTAGATTTCCGGATTTCCACTAGAATAGATCTGAATGGCTGTCGGTGTGTCTGGATATCCGAGTAACAAGAGTAACTTGACAGAAATCACTGTTTCAAAAAATTTTTTTACAAATTTTCGTCGCGGCAATGATGATTGGATGTCCTTCAGATATTCTGATTGTCTGTATATCCAGATATCCAGAGTTCCGTTCGTTTTCTGTTTGTCCGCATGTCCGAAAAATAACTGTTTCAAAAAATCCAATAGCAAAACTTTGCGATGAAAATTCTCAGTAGATTTGTCAAAAGTGTCTGTCACAATTTCCGCATATCTGGATATCCTATCCTGACGGACATCCGGCCACACGGATAATCAATTTTTTTCAATGAAAAGAAGTACTGATGAGCCATTTACTGTATTTTTCGGTGAGGACATCCGGACAAACAGGAAATTGTGACAGACAAAAATTGAAAAAAAGAAGCACTGTTTCAAATAATTTAGTCTAATTTCTCTCAATAATGATCCTCGATCATACGGCTTTAAAGATCAATTCTGTCTGTCTATCTGGGCGTCCGGATGTCCGTTGTGGACATCTCGACAAACCGGACGGAGTGAAAGACAGAAAAACAGCGGTTTCAATTTTTTTTCGAGTAACTTCGATCAGAAATTCAAGTCAATAAGTCGTGTATTGCTACTTCTAAAAATGTCTGTTCGAATTTTCAGATTTCCAGACGTCGGTCGTCCACGGGGACATCCGGACAAAAGTACTCATTTTTTTAAAAAATCTCTCCCTCGATTTTAATGAGTTTTCCGATGTTTTTCCATTTTTCAAGAAAGTCTGTTTGTCCGGATGTCTCTCATTCTATAGCTCCGGGTGTAAAATCTATTTCCTCCGATGTTCTATTTTTCTTTCCGTCTGTCAGTTGATCTGGATGTCCGGGTGTCCAGTAGAATAGATTTTGAATGTCTGTCGGTGTGTTCGGATATCCGAGTGAGTTGACAAAATTTGCTGTTTCAAAATAACTTCGTACAAAGTTTCGTCAAAGCGTTGATGATTCGATCTTGATACATTTTTCTTCTGTTTGTCCGGATGTCCGAAAAATTACAGTTTCAAAAAATCAAAAAGCAAAACTTTGTGATAAAAATTCTCAGTGCTCGAGGCAAAATAATTCGCTGTCACAATTTCCGTATGTCTGGATATCCTACCCAAACGGGCATCCGGACACAAGGATAACTAGATTTTTCAATTAGGATAAGGACTAATTATCGATTTACTCTATTTTTCGGTCAGGACATCCGGACAAACATGGAATTGTGACAGACTGAAATCGAAAAAAAAAATACTGCTTCAAAAAATTTAGACTAACTTTTCTCAATAATGATCCTCAATTGTACGGCTTCAGACGTCGTTTCTGTTTGTCTATCCGGGTGTCCGAATGTCGGTTGTGGACATCTCGACAAACCTGACAAAGTGACAGACAGAAAAAATAGATGTTTCAATTTTTTTCTTATTGACTTCGATCAACAAGTCAAATCAATGGTTCAATAAGTCTCATTTCCAGAATTGTGTGTTTGAATTTCTGGATGTCCGGATGTCGTTCATCGAAAGTGACATCCGGACAAACGTACTCACTTCTTTATCTCTCCCTCGATTTTCATGGGTTTCCCGGTGATTTTCCATTTTCAATTGGGAGTTTGTTTGTCCGGATGTCTCTCATTTTGTCTATTTATCTGTCTTAGGTCCGGATGTAACATCTCTTTCCTCCCATGTACCTTTTTGTCTACCTGTCTGTTGATCTGGATGTCCGGATGTCCACTAGAATAGATTTCGTATTAGGAAAATACAACAGGTTGAACTGCGCCCCATTGCGACCCTCCTCGTTGTGTATGCTATTTCGCTTTCTCTGACGGTTAGAGAAAAAGAAATAGTGTTTGAAACGAGGAGGGTCGCAATGGGGCGCGGTTCAACCTGTTGTATTTTGCTAATATCTCTGTCGGTGTGTCCGGATGTCCGCATCGGACATGTGGACATCTTGATACACCAACAGCCAGCTTTAACTAATTGATACAGCAATAGTGATTTTCCCCAACCGAAATCTCATTGAAAAATTTCGAAACAGTATTTTTTCTGAGGACATCTGGACAAACATACAATTGTGACGGACCGAAAAATGGGCGAAAAATCGCTGTTTCACGAGAATTATCATATTCCCTCAAAATGGCATCTGTCAATTTGAAGTCTGTGTATTCTTCATATCCGAATGTCCACTCTAGGTTTGAAGACATCTGGACTAACCTTACGACAGATGGATAGCTTTGAAAAGAAATTAGACTCTTTCTGTGTGTCCTAGGTGTCCGGATGTCCTTTTCTGACTTTGACTGCTGGATAAACAGACAGACAGAAAATTACTGTTTCATAAGAAACCCAAAGGGGGTTGATCAGTGACTAGCGATGATTACATAATTTTATTTGTTGTCCCAATTTTCCGGATTTTTGCTTAGACATCCGGAAAAACACGACTCTGTAACAGACAGATTTTTGATTTTTTTTCGGCGAAAAACTCACTGTTTCAAAACAGCAGCAGTAGTTGGATGAGCATTCGGCTATCCAATCAGATGACTCTTCTAGTCTTAATGTCCGGATGTCCAATTTGCTCAGACACTCGGATGAAATGATATTGTGACAGACAGATCCTTTTTGAAAAAAGAGCTGTCTGTCCAGATGTCCGGATGTCCAATTCTGTCCTGAAGCTAAGCTTCGCTCAGACATCCGGACAAACATGATATTGTGACAGACAGACAAAAGCTTTCGATAGAAAAAGGAACTGTCTGTCTGAGTATCCGGATGTCCAATTTTGTTCTGGAGGTTGAGACATCCGGACAAAGATTGTGACAGACTGAAATTTTGGAGCGAAAGTTTATTTGCAGTCTTTCATAAGATCCGCATGTCCGGATGTCCATCTGGACAAACCTGATGATGTGACAGACATACACTATGTTCTGGATGTCCGAATGTCCCTTTTTGTTCTAATGCTAGATATCGCTCGGACATCTAGACAAACTCACTTATGTGACAGACAGACACGCATATTCCTAGGTGTCCAGGTGTCCATTTTTCTCGATTTTTGGTTGTTTTGTGTCCCCCCAAAATGGAAAAATCGCTTCCTTCTTCTAATTTTTTCCCTCTGAACACAAAACACGCACAGTCCGTCTCAGTCCTCCGACAAAAAAGGAAGTTTTCATTGAAAATCGGCGAGGAGAGGGGGGCGCATAATCCGACAATAAGTGCTTGCCTTTTGGCCTTGTCTCTCTCCCCACTTTTTGGGAGAGATTTTCGACCACCTCACCCCTCATTTTCATATTACTCATGCGAATTTTTGTCCTTCCGTCTTCTTTTTTTTTGAAACCTAAAGAAACATTTTTTCCTTCAGATTCTGAAAAAAAAATTGGTGAAAAATGAACTATGAGGTGGGTTTTTTCATGGGTAAAAAGTGTCAAAAATGTTGAAAATACCACGAAAAATAGTCAAAAAATGCCGAAAGCACAATAAAAATGATCAGAAATGACCATTTTTATTCTGAGCAATGTAGAATAAATGATCAACTTCGGAAGTTTTTCGAGGAAAATAAGCCTAAAATGGATGAAACCGAAATTAAAAGCGTTACGTTTTTGAGTCGAAAATAGTGCTTTTGGGTGATTTTTGTGTATTTGTGAGTGCTCAAGTGCTATGAAATTTTGGAATCAAGTGCTATTAATCATGCCTCATGTGCTATAAAATAGCGTCAGAGCCAACAATCGTAGCAACGGAGCCAGGAAAAACAGCCAAAATAGCACTTAATCCATATCACAAAAGTCATAGTACAAGAGATATAGCACAAGAGCCAGGTTTGGGAAAATTGGCATATAGCACTTGATCACTTTATAGCACTTGAGTGTTTGCCTGATTTTCGGCTTTGGAAATTTCTGGAAATCCTAGTTTTTTTTGAGGAAACATATTTTATTCTTATGATTGCGGACTCAATTCAGAAATTTCTTGAGAGTACTAGGCCTGAAATTCATGAAACAGTAATAAAAACAATTGAGAATGATGTAAAAAACGACTGAAAATGATCAAAAATCTGGAAAATTTTATTCTGAGCAATGTTATGTTTTCGAGTTGTAAACACTGATTTTCGGTGATTTTTGGCCTTGGAGACCATAATAAATCACTGTTCTGAAGAATTTTACAGTGATTTCCGCTATTAGTTTTATTTGCATGAACCCATTTTGCACTTGTTTTTCCTCCAAAGAACCATTGGGTATAAATAATGAAAAAAGCTAAAATTTTGCTGAAACTCCTCAAAATTCGACAAAAAATTCAGAAAAAATCTCAAAAACCTCTATAGTTTTTTTAAAACTGTTTCGGACCAATTGTATATAGACTGTGAAGATTTTTCCCGAGTTTTCAACTCGATGTCGACTTCTCCCCCAATTTTCCTCCTAAAAATCATATTTTTTACCAGGATAAGCCTAAAAATCCAGTTTTTCGAAAACAATTCGTCATCACAAATGTTCATTCCATCCTTCTAGAAAAGTACAAAAGTGATGTCATTTAATATTTTTGTTTATTCATCCTGCTGAAAACATTGTCTGGAAACAAAATTTCGCAAAAAAAAAGGTCACAAGTCTTTAGTTGACCACAAACATCCCAACATCAGCAGCACCATGAAAAGTGGGCGGAGCCTAGGTCTTGGAGTCATTCGCCATAGAATTCTTGACTTAATGTGCTGTTTTTGATGCAAAATTCTTTTTAAAGCCAATATTAGTCTAATGAAAGTTTCGACCAGAAAATCAATTTTTTTGAAACAGTAAACAATTTTTTTTTCGAAATTTTGGATCATTGCTCAGAATAACTTTTCTAGTGAAAGTTGGTTTTTTGTTGACATGGACGATTTTCAGAAGTTTTTAACGCTGGAAATCTAGTTTTCGCTGGGGGAAAAAAGGCTGAAAACCAGCATTTTGACCCAATTGCTCAGAATAATATTTTTTTCCGAATTCCAGGAAAAATCTGGTATTTATGGTTATCTTATACGTTTTTGAGCGAATTTTTAGGCTAAAATTAAGATTTTTAGTGTGAAAACCCTGATTTTTCTCTAAAAATCACAAGTTTTGGAGGAAAATGTTTGGTTTTTAAGAATTGCTCAGAATAAAATTTTCCGGCATATACTCAATTGCTATGTTTCTCTACTGCTATTTCTCAACTGCTATGGGTGTGATCAACTGCTATGTTGTAACTGCTAGTGTCTCAACTGCTATAACTGGTTCTTCTGCTATGGATCGACTGCTATTTTCGCCACTTTTGATGTCTCAACTGCTACGACTATAGCAGTTAATCACTCCCATAGCAGTTGAGAAAAAGCAGTGAAATTACATAGCAGTTGAGTATATGTCTGAAAATTTTAATGAATTCTAAAGTCGTCTAGAGTAAAAATGAGCTCAAAATTACTGGTTTTTAGTAAAAATTGAAAATTGCTCAGAATAAAATTTTTTCCCAGTTTCCTCGAAAATCGATTTCAGGGCGAGATTACCGATTTTTTAGTAGTTCTTTCGTAATAATTAATTCGAAAAGTTCAATTTCCATTGTTATTTCAGCTGCCATCAAGTTCTGCACCGGAGATCCCGTCCCATCAACACTCCCCGTCAATTTCCTCCTCCTGCACCTCCGCCACAAACTCCCCCCGAACCGCATCGGATCCCAATAATTCGTGTACCACCCCAACGATTCTAGTATCTCCAGCCACTTCTGATTATTCGAACGGTGGATTTTTCAATTCTGAAGGTGGTGATTCGAATGGGAATGTGAAGGATCGAGCACGGCAACTGGTTAATATGGGTTTCGTGCCGAGAATCAATAATAATGCTCAGATGGAGAGGTAAAGGGGTGTGGCCTAGTAATACTGATCTGGAAGTCTTGTTCAAAATAGTCAAAAAACCAAAATTATGCGCCAATTTTGAGCTGGTGGCCTAAATTTTTCTGGGCGTGGCTAGAAATTCAGATTGTCTGGAAGCTAGGTTCTAGGCGGTCAAAATAGCCAAGTATTCATATTTTTAGGTCATATTTCAGCTGATTTGAGGCGGTGGCCTAGAATTTTCCTCATGACCTAACTGAGTTTTGGTACCGTCTGGAAGCCGAAAATTTTTTTTACTGTTTCACGGAATTTGAAAAGAAAATTGGTCTCGAATACTTACATTCTCTTTATGTCAAGCGGAATTTAGTTTAACGACGAAAAAAAAACACTTTTGACCGATTCTCGACAATTTTTACCTCGTTTATGTCTAAAAATTTTCATACTTTCTCAGTTTTTTTGCCTGAAATCTCCAATTTCTTTGCGAATTTCAGTAAACTTTCAATGTTTCATTGAAAATTTGAAGCAGATTTTTCGAATAGTCAAAGCACTTTTACCGGTTGAAAAATTCCCGATAGTGGAAGAAACAGCGTTCTGATAAACCAATGGTATTTTAAAAAGTTTTTTTGTGAAACAGCAAAAATTTTTGATGTTTCAAAAAAAAGTGTTCCCAGTTTGCATTTCTAATTCGACAGTGCAGGGCAGACAAGACATCTCTTCTAAACTGATTATTGACTCAGAATTTCAGTTTTATTCGCTAATTTCTCAGTTTTTTTTTTTGCAAATGTCAGCAAAATTTTACTGTTTTATGAGAAATGTGAAAATTCAAATCGTTTAGGAATAAGGCGATAACACTTGTTTTACACTGAGACTGGATTGGATTTTTTTTTTTAAAGTAAAATGTTTTTTCTTTCACTTCCAACAATATTGAAATAAGATTATCACTGAATTAATTCGTTTTGCTCTTCTCAAAAAGTGATATAGTGTTTTTAAAACGTTAACAAAAAGACCTTTTTTTTTTATCTATCAAATAGCATTTTTAATGCTTTTTGTTTGGTTAATCTGGTTTCTTTGAAGGTTGCCTTCTTTTTGACCTTTTTTCGATGTTATTCAGCACTTTTTCTTCATTTTCTTATCAACGTCTTGGCAAATGTCATCTTCAGGATAGAAACCGTCTAAAACAAATAAATCAAAAGGGGAAAAAAGAGCAAAAATACCCACACAAGAGCTACGAGTGAAAATGAAAATGAAATCTTAGAATGGAAAATCGAGGAAGAAAATAGAACACGCTCATTTTAGGTAAATTCTTATTATGTCTCAAAATGAGCGTTTTATATTTTTTTCCTCGATTTTCCATTCCAAGATTCCATTATCATTCTCACTCGTATCACTTGATGTAAGTATTTGCACTCCCTTTTCCCATTCGATTTTTATGTTTTAGACGGTTTCTACATCCTGATGATGGCATTTTCCGAAACGTTGATAAGGAAACAAAGGAAAAGTTCTGAAAAAAGAAGGGAACCTTCAAAGAAACCGAAAAATTTACTGTTTCAAATTTGGTTTGGATTCTGGATTTCCATTTTAACCAATTTTGCAGACTTATTACCCCTAAATGTCCAATTTTTCCAGACCGATCTCCCAAGTGTCCACCCTGTCTCAAGTTTCTGATGAATTCGACGACGGCGACACTTCTGCATCGGATATGGAAGAGGAATCCGCCTCTATCACTCACGAAAAACAGTTGAGACGACATCGACATGAGGATGATTTCGATGAGTTCCCACTGCCACGGAACGAACGGAAAACGACTCAAGTGGCGGTGACACATTCGGAAATTATGCATGAAATGGAGCATTTATTTGTGAGGTAAAAATGGGATTTTTAGGGGTACTAGGGGGTTTTAGCGCTGGAAAATTGCTATTTTGACTCTTTTTTTATCCTGAGCAAAACTATTAGGTTTAGGTTAGTTGAATGTTTTTTACTTTAATTTCGATAGTATATTACTGGAGTCTTATCACTGCTCCTCACATACGATGTATTGGAACAGTGAAAAAAAAGTTTTACTGTTTCAAAAATTTTGAATCAGATTTTTTTAAAAGTAGTTTCTATTCGTAGCTACTTGGTGTAAAACTTTGAAAGTTTTTTTTCTGAGCAATCCTAACTTTTTCTTGGTTTTCTTTAGGAAATTAAGAGGTTTCTGGAGCAATTTTTACCCCTGAAAACTTCTAGGGGCACTAAAGTCAAGTTTTTTTTTATTCCAAAGAATCGGAAAAAATTGAAATCACAAGAAAAAAATTGTTCACTGTTTCAAAAAATGTTCGTTTGATTTTTTAATTTTGATTCTAAATTTCGATGAACAATGTCATTAAACATTTCATTAAAAAATAATTCAGAATACGGAAACCACTGGAAAAAAGCGTGAAACAGCCAACGATTCCCGTAGTGGGACCCAATTTTCAAGAATTTTCAAAATAGAGGTACTTCTCAGGACCGCCTCCATTTTCCAATTCCAAAAATCCTATTTTCATTGCAATCCGACAAAAATTAGCAGAATTATGTCAGTTTTTCTGCAATTGCTCGGTATAAATTTTTCATGATTTTTGATACCGGTAAAACTCGACTTCTAGAAAAAATATTTCTGCTTGAAACAGTGAAAAGTTTACTGTTTCAAAAATTTTTCCAATTCCGTGTACATTTTTGATTTCTAGTAATTCCAACCTTTTATGAAATTTTCTGATTATTCCATCTTTACTGTATACAGATTTTTAAAAAAATTGAAACTGGAAAATTATCGATACAACTGTCGACATCTTTATAAACATTGACAACTCCCAAAGTTTGAATTTTTTATCAGATTGTAAAGGGGTTGTATACCGATCATTTGAGATAATACCGCTGGAAAACACTATTTTACCGTTAACTGTTATAAAAATATCTCCAAATTCATCATTAAAATTGAAAATTGGAATCATGTCCTGAAAGATTTCTGAAACAGCAAAAACATTTTTTATATTTATTCGGTTGCTCAGAATATAAATTTTAGGTTTCACAGAAGTGGAAAAGTGACCAGAAAACTTTGATTTCAGTTATGAACCAAAAAATTTCAGTATTGCTCAGAATAAAAAAAAATTTCCGTGTGATTTTTTTTTAAAAAGTTTGTATTGTGGCCTTATACTGTGATATGGAAGCAAATGTTTTTTTTTAAACAATTTTCAAAAATTTTAAGTTCAATTGTTTTCCAGAATCGGAATCATGATAATCTCCGAAACTTTTAAAAGAGAAAATTTTGGAACAGTAAAAAATTTACTGTTTCAATTTTTTTCTCTTCAACTAGTTTTACTTAAAATCAACTAGTTTTTCTTAAAATAATATCCTCATTAGCACACTGTAGCTACCTTTTAAACAAAAAAAAGAACAATTTTCAGAGGTGGAAACAAAAAGAATGGAGGAGCAGGAGGTGCATCACTCCAAAAGCACTCTTCCCACCAACAACACAATAATAATCATCCACAAACACAGCAGCGGCGACAATCGAATATCGATGAGATACCGTCGGATGTGGGAAAATTGAGAGATAATCGAAAAGTTAGTTGGCTTTTTTTGTCTGACTGTCTGCGTATTTGGGATTTGTGTGGTTTCAAAGTTTCTAGTTTGATAAGCTGAAAGTCTAAGATTTCGATGACTTTTAGAGAAAACTTAGGATTTTCCTAACTCTCTGCGTCTCTTGCAGCCTCTATAGGCTCTAATTCAAGAGTCAGGCGTTTCTAGGTAGTTTTAGCCGATTTCAGGCCGAGTTTGACCCCTTTTAGTCGATTTCAGGTAAAATTTAGGTCATTTTTTGACAATTTTTAGGGTGTCAGGCTGTCTTGGGCCTTTTTAGGCGAATCTCGGACCTTCCATAGGAATTTTAGACGCATTTTCACTCGGAGACATATGATTTAGTGCAAATTTATATATATATATATATATATATGGCTTCCCTCAGAGTTTTCTTTAGTTTCCAGATGTCTGCGCCTCTATGAGCTCAGCGATTTCTCAGGTGGTCATGGGAAAATCAGAATTTTTGGAGATTTTTAGGAATATTTTTTGATCCTTAGAAATCCAAGTTCAGAAACTTTTTTTTTTGCTGTTTCAGACGAAATTCCAATTTCCTAATGAGAAGAAAATTCTAATGGAGGAGTCTCTTAATTGTCAAAGCGTCAAATGAGTCTTTTGAGAACATCACCAAATGTTTTTAGAACAAAAACATTTTTTTCCCTGTTTCTCCAAAAATTATTTCGGAAGTTGATTGTGTCTTTTCTAGTCGACGAGTTGGAATTGGAACATTGTCACGTTACATTTTGGATTTTGGGCCTGAATTTCGAGTCTTATAGTTTTTTACTGTTTCAGCAAAAATTATACGGCTTACTTTCACAAAAAAATTGTTGTTGATCCCATTTCCATGTGTAACATTTTCGAACCTTTTTACGGTTGCTTTCCTGGTGAGATATCAAGTTGCCGGATCTTTGGTACGCACTTGCTTCTACACATTATAATGTCAGAACGTCAAATGAGTCTTTTGAGAAAATCACTAAATTTTTTGGAACAGAAATTTTTTTTTTCACTGTTTCTCCGAAAAGTGTTTTGAAAGTTGATTGGGGCTTTTTTAGTAGGCGATTGGTCGAAATTTTATCGTTGTCACATAGCATGTTGGGTTTCGGGCCTGAGTTTCGGGCCTATTACTTTTTTGCTGGTTCAGCAAAAATTCTTCAGCTTTCTTTTACAAAAAATGTTGATGATCCCAATCTCATTCACCCAAAAAAACTTATTATATTTCCAAAAAAACCACTGAAAAGAAAGTTAAAAAAACTACCCGAATTCAGTAAAAAACAGGTCTAGTGGTCTGTGCCTCTACAAACCTTCCTTAGCCGCTTCAAAAAACCCCTATGCATCTACGAACATTTCTTAGCCGCTACAAAAACTTCTATGCCTCTGCAGTTACTCCCAAAACCTATAAAAGATCCTGAGCCTTCACAAATTTCCCTAAGCCTCTACAACTCTTCCTTAGCCGCTACAAATCCGAATCTTCCAGGGTCGCCACAACTCCCTCTTCGTATCGCCGTCATCTGGTGTCTCCTCCACTTCCACCGATGATTTCTCCCGTATCACCAGTATGACAAGTGACCGTAGCAGTATTGTCACTAGTCACAGTGACGGATCATCATCCAACAACATCCCTGATTATGACACTGGAAATGAGGAGGAGGATCAACGACTGAAGAAATTGCACTACGCGGCTGTGGAATTCCTGAAAGTACAGACGAATTATGTACAGTATTTGAAGGAGATGGCTGTGGTAAGGGTGGTTTTTTGAGGGTGAAATAAGAGGAAAATCGGGAAATACGGGGAAAATGATCTTAATGAAGATGACGAGCCGACTGGAAAAACCAATTTTGACTACTTTTCAAAATTTTTAAAACGCAAATTTTTTGATAGATTTTAGGCTGTTAAGAGTCCGAAAATCCCCTAAAACCATTGGAATCAATCGGTTATAAGAAAGCTTAGCCTCTACAAATGGTCTGTTTCTTTTTTTTTTTTTGGTAAATTGTGTAAAAACGACTAAAATCGGGAGAAAATCGTTCAAAAAAGCATTCCTACTTAAGCCAGAACTGAAGAGAAACGAGATGGAGCATTTTTGAATTTTTTTTTTGAAACGGTAAAAAATGTGCAGATTTCGGCTGAAATATGCTCTGAAAACAGCTTTAGACCAGAAGGGTATCGACTAACTTTAGGGAAAATGTCTAGGCAAATACTCAACTGCTATGAATCTCTACTGCTATATTTGGCTCTCTTGCTATGGATCAACTGCTCTAGCCATAGCAGTTGAGACATCAAAAGTGGCGAAAATAGCAGTTAATCCATAGCAGAAGAGCCAAATATAGCAGTAGTTAGAAATATAGCATTGATGGGAAAATTACCCGAAAGACAATTGGGAGCGAACTGAAAACAACCAATTTTGATCACTTTTCGAAAATTTTTGAAACAGTAAAAATATTGTTGGATATTTGACTAAAAGTTGCTGGAAAGCGTACTAGTTCCTAGAAAAGCTTAGCCTCTTCAACACCTTTTCAATGGCTGAAATCGGTATGATCGACCTGATATTTGTCAATTTTTGCTGAAAAATGCTTTGAAACCCGCAAAGAATGATTGGATTGTTGACTAACTTTGGCAAAAAATTTCTAACCTTTGGCTAGAAACCGCGATTTTTGGCTGAAAATGGCGTTTGTCTAAACACGGCCGAACACGACTAAAATTACCCGAAAAACTACTCAAACGAGCAAAATAGCCAAAAGATATAAAAATCTTTCGATTTTAGCTGAAAATGCACTGAAAATTGGGCAAGTTAGACTATATTATACTGGGAGATGGACGGATTTTGGTAGGAAATCCATGGAAATTGTCTGCAGCTCAGCCCCTAGAACCAGTTTATATTGGTGAGAATGTCTTGAAAACGAGAAAAAATAGTCTTAGAGCATTAAAAACAATTATTTTTGGCTGAAAATTGTATGAAAATACTCAAAATCAATCAAAAATTGCAAAAAAAAATCTGAGTTTTCGGCGAAATGTTTGGAAGAATAATATCGTTTGATTATCGTTTACACATTTCATGAACCAGGATTCCTTTTTTGAAACAGTGAAAAAAACTAATCATCATTGAACGCCTCAATTTTCTGAGTTTTCGATCGATACCTCATTTTTTTACCAAAAGAGTTAATATAATTTTTGGAAATGGCCTAAAAATAGCAAAAATAGTCCAAAACCAATAAATCCGATCATGTTTGGTTGAGAATGTTCAGGAATTCTTTTTATTGAAAATGGATCACTGTCCAAGACAAGTGTTCATTTTTTGAAACAGTGAAAAAATAAAACTTGAAGGCACATGTTTTAAAAAAATACGGCCTCACCAGAATATAAAATGGTACTGTAATTCTTTTTAGGGTACAATTACAACCGACAAGTGATTTATAGATACAGTATTGATAACAAAGGAATTTTTTTTAATCATTAAATTTTTCTCAAATATTTTCACTGCTTCAGATTTTTTTAGTTACAAGCAATCATCGTTGACAAATTTGATGAATCTAGTAATTATTTTCCGACCTAAGAAACCGCTGAAAATTCTATAAATTTTTATCGCCAAAAAGGTTTTTTTTGAGAAAGTTCTATTCTGAGCAATATTTAACTTTTCATCAAAGTTAAAGGGAAATGGGGGCTGAAAATGGTCAAAAGCAACAAAAAATGGGTTCGAAATTCTAAGATTCTCGCCCAAATTGGTCAAAATTGCCCGAAGTTAGGTGATGAAAATGATCGAAAAAATTCTTATAATTCTAGAAAAAAAAGTGAAAAGTGAGTGTAACCCATAAAAAACGACGAAAAATTAGCAAGAAATAACAAAGACCGTCTCAAATTTTTTCACTGTTTCCGGCCGAATTTTCACTGATTTTTTTATTTCTTCCCTAGTTTCTTTCCGGCAATTTCCGGCTAATACTCAACTGCTATGTATTTCTACTGCTATTCCTCAACTGCTATGTTGTAATTGCTAGTGTCTCAACTGCTATATTTGGCTCTTCTGATATGGATCGACTCCTATAGCCATAGCAGTTGAGACATCAAAAGTGGCGAAAATAGCAGTTGTTCCATAGCAGAAGAGCCAAATATAGCAGTTGAGACACTAGCAGTTATAACATAGCAGTTGATCACCCCCATAGCAGTAGAGTATTTGCCGATTGTGATGACAAATTGTTTCGGGTGATTGTATAATGAAGAAACTAGGGAAAAAATAAAAAAAAATCAGTGAAAATTTGGTCAGAAACAGAAAAAAATTTATGGCCGACTTTGTGATTTCTTGCTGAAAAAATGATAGCAGTTGAGCATTTGCCCAAAAATTTCGCTCAGTCCTAACTTTTGATTTCTTCAATTTTTTTTTCAATCAAAAATATTTTTTTCGCTTCCAGCTCTACCCGGAATACATGGAACGATTCGGTAAACGTCTCAACCGTGACCTCCTCGCCCCTCATAACGGACATGAGAACGTCGTTCTTCAAATCAAAAAGATCCTCGTTCAAATCCTCCCAATCCACGAGATGCTCCTAACGGAAATCGATAAAGTGTGTTCGAATTGGGACTCCCGGACACCGAATATGTCACAAACTATTGGGACATTCGCCGATTTTTTGAAGTGTTGTCAACCGTTTTTGGATAATAAGGCGGATTTTTTGGCAAAGTTGTTGGCGTTACGGAATGAGGATAAGGAGTTCGATGAGGCCACTTTTATGGTGAGTTTTTGGCTGGAAACAGCCAAAAATTAGCTGAAAACAGCCCGAAAAACCTGAAACTCCAGCAAAAATTGTATAAAATCGGATATTTTTGGTTGAAATTTCCCCAAGTCAAATTTGGTGGGGGGTTCCCAATTTTCGGCTCAAATTGGTCGGAAATGCCAGAAATTGGATGAAAAAAAGACTGAAAATGCGTAATTTTCACTGGAAATCGACCGAAAAAAGCTCAAAATCTGAACAAATAATTGAACAAACGTTGTAAAAACACTGAATTTCATAATTTCATTCTACCGAAACAGAAAACTTTTTTCACTGTTTCAACACTGATTATCTCACTTTCCAAATTATCCCATTTTTCAATAAAAGCGTCTCATATACCCTTTTCTATATGCATTTATGCCAAAACGACTCGAATTCAGTCTAAAACTTAAAAAAAGAAGAACGCCAATATCAGTGAAAAATTGAGACATGATAAGTGGCGAAAATAGCAGTTGATCCATAGCAGAAGAGCTTAATATAGCAGTTGATTACACCCATAGCAGTTGAAAAATAGTAGTAGAGATTTCATAGCAATTGAGTATCTACCCCAGGGAAACGGTACCCGGACGTCGAGTCGCCTGGATTTTAAAAGAGGGCGCCTATTCCGGAAGTCGAGGGAGAGTACAAGACGATCAACTGCTATAGCCATAACAGTTGAGACATCAAAAGTAGCCAAATTAGCAGAAGAACTTATTATAACAGTTGAGACATTAGCAGTTACAACATTGCAATTAATCACCCCCATAGCAGTTGAGAAATAGCAGTTGAGATACATAGCAGTTGATTATTTGCCCAATTTTCTCGGTGTCAAAAGTTGAATGAAAATATGACTGAGAATGCGTATTTTTGTCCGAAAGCAATTGGAAGACATCAAAACCTGTAAGAACAAACATTATCAAAGCGCTGAGAAAGTTAAATTTTCTGAAACAATGAAGAGTTTTCACTGTTTCAGCAGAATTTTTTTGTTATTTTTCGGTAACATTTTCAATCAAGCCATTGTACTCACGCTTTTTTGCTTCATGTATACGTATATATCATAATGGCACGAAATAAGCCTAAAACTTTCAAAAGACCGAGTAGAAAAAAAAAAACGTCAATATCAGTGAAAATTTGTCCGAAATTGTTAGAAACCGGCTGAAAAAGGGTTTTTTGAAACATTTTTCAAAATCACCGCATTTTTTTTTAGGTTAATCTTTTCAAATACGATA
The DNA here is from genome assembly GCA_000143925.2 of Caenorhabditis brenneri. Lineage (NCBI taxonomy): Eukaryota > Metazoa > Nematoda > Chromadorea > Rhabditida > Rhabditidae > Caenorhabditis > Caenorhabditis brenneri. The sequence continues at coordinate 19,971 of GL380578.1, forward strand.
AGATTGGTTCGAAAATTTGAAAATTTCGTTACCCTATTTTTTTGGAACTGTAAACTTTTACAAAAATTTCCACAAAAATTAAAAACCTGTAGAAAATTCTCATTGCATTTTTCGTTTGTCTTCTCGGAATCTACTATTAAAAACATCTTAGTACTGAGAATTTTTGCTAAAAATTGGATCAAAATTTTCCGAAAAAGCAATGCAAATCAATTCTCAATCATTCCAAAAAAATAGAAATTCTGGTATTTACTGTTTCAGAATCTCCCACATTTTTCTGAGGATATATTTTTTTCAATTATTCTATAGTTATTCGAGCAGCATGTCAAAAACAGTCATCATCTGCTTTTAAATTTGCAGCTGTACACTTCAATGAACTCTTCCAAAAATAGCGTTAAAATAAATACTGTTCCAACATAATTCTAGGCTCTAATTTCTAATTTTTCAAAAAAATGAGCCAAATGCCTACGTATCGCTGAGTCGCAACGCTGCGGAAGCTTTTTGGAATGCGACCCTACAGTGAGACAGAGCCCGCTAATAAACCTTTTTGAAAAAATGTAGAAAAAAAATTCACCGTGTATGCTGGAAACAGAGTTCCAATTGAAAATATCATTTTAGCTGAATAAAATCGTTTTTTTTTCTGAAACAGAAAATATTTTAACTTCTACCCCAACCCCATATTTGGTAAAATGCTGTGAAACTTTTTGTTTGAAACTGAAATTGTTGTTGCAAAAATCTGAAAATCCGTAAAAAAAAATCAACCACAGGAGCATATTGCCTCTGATTTTCTGAAAAAACAAGTTTTTTTTCTGAAATGGAGATTATTTCACTGTTTCATGAAAAGTCCGCATTTTCTGAAAAAAAATTTTTCCAATATTCTATCCTCGACCTTCTTCTTTCCAATATTTCATCCTTAACCTATTCAAAATCTTTTCAATTTTCAGTTCGAAACGGAAGTATTCAAGCGTGGAAAGAAGGGTGCCGTCATTCAACAACTCGATCAAGTTCATCAGAATTTCATGCGATACAAACTTCTAATGCTTCGTTATTCGGAATATCTGCCAGAAGAGAGTGATGAAAAACGAAAAGCCGAAGAGGCGATAGCCAAATTAGAGTGTGTCACACAGGCGGTCAATCAGAAGATGGGTCTGCCGACGACGGAGGAGTTGACCAAGTTGTATTATAGATTTCAGGTGAGAAACGAATTTTTTAAATTGAAAATTGGTTTGAAAACAGTCAAAAAAGACTAAAAAGTCAGCTCAGGATCCTTAGACAAAAAAAAACAGCTCAAAATCCTCAGACAGGAATTTCTACTTGTCTATTAATTAAAATTATTGAAACTAAGCTGGAGTATTCAAAATCTTTGAAACAGTAAACATTTTTGCTTGTTATTACCGTCAAAATCGATTGAAGTTCCGCGAAAAATGACCAAGATCCCCTAATTTTCAGGCAATTTGCCTAAATTAATCTTCGAAACAGTTGATATTGATGACAGATTGTTGAATTTTCCTAACCCCTTACAATTTTATACAGGCTGAGAATCACATGGATCAATCTATTTTTGACCTTTCAGTGAAGGTTTGGAAAACTTTGAAACAGTAAAAGATTAGTTCATTTTTTCTGTTTCATAAAAAACTTTTTGTGAAAATTCCGGTTATCGAAAATGATATGTGTTGTCCCGCAACTGGATTGCTAATATTTCGGAAAACAATTATTTCTGAATACAGTATCTTTATACAAAATTTTAGTCGAAATTCAACTGAGATTTTGAATAATAGGCAAAAAAAAACAACGTGAAACGTAGAAACTGGCCAGAAGTGCCTGAAAATGTCCCGGAATTGGGCGTTAATTAGTCAAATGATGGGCCCCAGCCTCCACAAATTTCTAAAATTTTCAGTGTCAATTCAACGTCCTCGAGCCGGGAAGAGTGCTCATTCGTCAAGGAGACGTCCTGAAGCAGACCCGAAAAGAGGAGCAACCCCGTTTCCTGGTCCTATTCACAGACTGCCTATGGATCTGTCGTGTCGCCTCCTCCGGTCAATTCGAAATGAACCGTAGCTACCGTATCCCACTGGAATACATGAGATTCGAACGAATGCAGGATGATGAATATGTGAGATGTCTGATGGTCAGAAGTAAAGTCAAAAGTGCCGTTTTGATATTCTCATCGGAAAAAGAACGGAATCAATGGGCCGAGGATTTGCAGAAGGTTCAGGCCGAGAGGAAGAGTTATAAGAGACGGCAGAGTACGGCAGTGCAGAGACATGATGAGAATAAGGTGGGTTTAGGCTGAAAACGGCTGAAAATCCGGTTCGTTTGGTCTAGAAATTAGAGGTTTAGGTGGAAAATAGGGTTTTAGAACCCAAAGCTAAGATGTTGGAGCCAGGAAATAAGGTCTCTAGTGTCTGGAAGCAGAGTTTTTAGAGCTCGAAAATAGAGGTTTCGGGGTCTCGAGATATGGGTTTTGGGGCCAAAAAATAGGTTTTTACAGCCAAAAAATAGTGGTTTTGAGCCAAATTTCCAGAATTTGGCTCTTGTGCTATAAAATCAAATAACAATCATAACAACAAAGCCAGAAAAAAAACGGCGAAATAGCACTTGATCCATAGCACAAGAGCTGAAAAAAGCACATGAGACTATAGCACTTGATCACGCCAATAGCACCCTCATAGCACTTAAGTATCTTCCTAAATTTTATGCATAAAAACTTAACCGTTTCAAAATTGTTTGTCCTTTTTTCTCTACTTTTTCAGTGATTGATCTGAATCATCGATAACGTCCATGAAAATAAAATCTTAAGTTTTCAAATGTAAAAAAATGTATGTTTCATCGGAACATTTTTTCTCGATATTTTACTTTCTGCTAATAAAGCAAAAGCCCAACAAAATGAATTTTCAATGCCAAAATAAAGGTTTTGAACCTGAATAATGGTGTTTTTTGGAGCCAAAAATACGTGTTTCAGACCTTAAAAGTTGGGTGTTTCAAGCTCGAAGTTTGGGTTATTCGAACCCAAGAATTAGGACTTCAGAGCCTCAAGATCGGGTTTTTAGATCTGACAATAGAGGTTTCAGACTCAAAAATATGGTTTCTAGAGTCTGAAATCAAGGGTTTCAGAACCTAAGTAAGGGTGTTTAGAACTCAAAATTTTATTCTAAAGATTTTGAAATAGGGGTATAGGAGCTAAAAGTAGGGAATTTAGGGTCCCAAAATTACGCATTTTGGAGCTGAAAAATACTATTTTTTTAAAGTTACCGACGTAATAAAGAAAACAGATTTTTTAAATTTTGAATTGGTTTTTGGGAATTTTTGAAATAAAAAAAACATTTTTTTTGTTAATTTATTTACTGTTTCAAAAATAGACAATAAAATTCCTTTTTTTTCTAAATTCCATTTTTCAAAAACACTTTGCCCACAAATCCCGAAGTTTCCTCCTGTTTGCCTCGTACTTTTTTTTGCTAATCCAAAAACTGTGTGTCGGTTTGTCCGGATGATATGATTTACCGTAAGATCAGAGCGTGTAGGTTGATATAATGGTGGACTGGCAGGTTTTAAATTTTTTTCGAAAAAAAAATTTTCTGTTACATAAAAATATCTCGAATTTAGTAACTTCTGTGCAAATTTTGATGAAGTTTTCGGCCTTTCTTCAGTTTTTCAAGCATTTTTATTTCCTTAGCCTCTAAAAATCTTCTTCAAACCAAAATTCAGTAAAAATGAAATTTTTGAGGCAAAATTACGGTATTTTTCTCCAAAAACGCCCAAAAAAACTGCAAACTTTTTTTTTCAATTTTCAACAAAACATTTTTTCAATTGACAGCGAGCTCCAAATTAAAAACAGATTCCCGGTTCGGAACTGGAAAAATTTTGGAAACGGTGAAATTTTTCAAAGTATTTCATTCGTGAAAAATATTTGTGAAATTATTGCGGGAATATCCCGAATTCACCATTGGAGCTCCAAATTTTTTCCAAAAAAATCACTTTCTAGAGTCCAAAAATAAGTATTTCAGAGCAAAAAATAGGTTTTCATAGAGCTAAAAAGAGGGCATTCAGAGCTGAAAAATAGAAACTTCTACAGCTGGGAAAAGGATTTATGCTTTAGCAAACAAATCTTTATAATTTTGAATTCGTCTTGTAATATTTTTGAAACAGAAAAAAAAAATTTTTTTCGAATTTTTTTACTGTTTCAAAATTATACAACGCAATTCTATTATACTCGATTTCCGATCGAAACTCAGGCCAAAACATAGCACTTTCCTACTGATAGACCTTAAAAATATGGAGAAAACACTGAAAAACTTGAAAGAGTAGATTAAGTCAAAAAGCAAAATTTGGGTTTTCTGAGTCAAAAAGATAAAAAGTCAAAAAGTAAAAAATAGTCAAAAAGTGAATGACTGATTTCCAGAGTCAAAAAGTATAAAAGTCAAAAAGCAACATTTTAGTCAAAAAGTGAAGATCGGATTTTTAGAGTCAAAAAGTAGTCAATAATCCATGAGTCAAAAAGTTTTGGCCGAAATTTATTCTTTCCTACTTAAAAAAAAGCTCCTTCAAAAAAAATAGTCTGTGTGTCGGTTTGTCCGGATATTTTTTATAAAAAATGTTTTTACTGTTTCAAGAAATATCCTGTATTCAATATTTTTTATGCAAACTTTGATCAAATTGATGCTCAATCATCAGTTTTTCAAGCACATTTACTTCCTACGCCTCTAAAAGTCTTCTTCAAACCAAAATCCAGTGAAAATGCAATTTTGAGTCAATATTATGGTATTTTTCTCTTTAAAATGTCCAAAAACTTCATAGTTTTTCTCCTATTAAAAAAATCATTTTCTATTCCATCCTGCCTAAGAACTGATAACAGATTTCTGTTTCAAAACTGAAAAATTTTTTTGAAAAGGAAAATTTTTTTTAGTAGCTTGCTCGTGAAAAAACACAATTTTTCGGCTCAAAAATCAGTTTTTTAAAAATAAAAATGCCAGGGAAAAACTCGAATTTCTTCATTTTTGGTCGAAAAAAGCCGTTTTCGAATGAAAAATGCCCAAAAAACAATCCCAATTTCTTTCAGAAACTCATGCTCCTAACAGAAGACGACGACGCCGTTCACCGCCCGTCTGGCATCTCTGGAATCCGTCGTTCAGCCTCTGGATCTCAGGATGAGCTCTCCTCAGTCCCGGTAACTCCTCTGGATAACGGAGAGTGTACCTCACCCTTCGAGAACTCTCTCCCTCGAAATGGGTCGAAAAAACAGGCGGCGGCGGATGTGATCAAACCGGTTTGGCTTCCGGATAGTATATCGAATGAATGTTTGATGGAGGGATGCTCTACGGAATTCAATTTTGTGAATCGACGACATCATTGTAGGGACTGTGGATGGGTAAGTGTTTGGGACGGAAGGGGTGAGGTTGGAAAAAACAGAAATTCGGAGAAACATGGTGAAAAATAAGCAAAAAATGGTCAATTTTGAACAAAAATGGTCCAGGAACGGCTGGAAAACGATTATTGAAAGACATTTCCTGGATGTTCTGTTTTTTAGCCTAGAATAGTCTGAAATTGACTAAAATCAGGCTCAAAACTCTCTGATACACGCCAGATTCAGCCGGAAATGATCTCAAAAGACCCTAAACAGCTTGCCCTCAACAAAATCAAAATCTTATTATTCTAAAACACCTTTGCCGTCTGTTTGTTGTTTGTAAGTCCGGCGCCGAGCCTAGCTCTCTCAGTTTTTGTCCGATTTGCACGGGATTTTCACATATCGAAAGAGCTCGATTCGAACTTTGTGCCCGTCTTTTCCATTTTTCATTTTGAGCTCCGGGGAGTCCTGTGCTTAGATAGGGCTCACAAAGGCCTCCCGCGACTAAGTGTACAACACTAGAAATGAGAAGGGCGAGTAGGCCATCGCCGACCTCGATCGCTGTCGGCTGCGCAAAAAGAGAAAAACAGGAAACTCCGCCCCCTTGCCCGGTTCAATTACCCAAGTTTGAGGTGCAACTCGGCGATGGGTTGGAATAAATGGGATGAAAACCCCATCTTCGGAATCCTCTCATTGAGAGGAGAAAGAATATGAAAAAAAATTTTGGAAAAGACAAAGTTTGAACAATTTGTACAGCGATAAAACGGCGTTTATAGTGCAGTGTGGCAACAGATGTAACCGTTGTCAACAGGAAGTAGGTTCCAGTAAACCAATTTAAACGAAGCTTTTGTGAGGAGAAAAACATCGGTTCCAACAAAACCGAACAGGCAGAGTTAGAGACTAACTGAACCAGCAGAAAGTTGGGCTTCAGTAAATGGAACGCATCTAAGCAGACCAAACAAGGAAGATAGCGCAAAAGTAGACCAAACAAGAAAATTAAGCCTAAGCAGACCGATTGAGCCTGAGCAGATGACTCGGGCTTATGCAGATCAAACGGGTCCAAGCAGACCAATCAGGCTTCAGAAGACCAAAAAATCAAAAAAGGTCTAAAGCACGCCAAAAGGGGAATAGTCTGCCTATTTCATCAGATCCGCACCCGAGAGACTTTTGTTTTATAATATTATTGGTTTTGTTCGCTAATAAATACATGAACTACTTTAACTGATTCTCATTTTTTGTTGCTCCAACATCTCAGTTCTCCGCCCAAAAATTTGAAAATTTGAAAAGTGATGAATCAGTTTTGGGAATGGGGAGCGAGCGGCGAAGCCGCGAGCCATTGAGGAGCGCAGCGACGAAGGAAAGGAGGTGAGCCGCCGTTAGGCGGCGCCACCGACTGGTAAGAGCTATTTTTGTCGTTTTTAATGAGGTTTTAGGAATTTTAGACAACTTTTACTCTGTTTTTTACCGATTTTCTACTGAAATTGACGTTTACTTCACCGAAAAATGGCTGAAATGAATTCAAAAACCCATGAAAACATTACTTTTCCACCTGAAATCCTTCAAGTATCGTAGCCATTTCTACAAATAATAGTTATTTTTTTAAGAAGATTCTATCTGTGTGTCTGTTTGTCCATTTTTGCAAAAAAAATTTCTTCACAATCATGACTGATTTAGGTTTAGGGCATCTAAGCCAAATTATTTTCCGGTGGAACAGCAAGATTTTTTTGAAATCAATACATAAAAGGAATTATCACTGAAAATAGCATAAAATTTAGTACAAGTTTTCGTGAAACAGTATTGAAATTTGGTTTTCGGTACCAAATTTTTATGTAACGAACATTTTCTTAAACCTAGACAAAATCAATTTTGGGCTATTTTCGAATTTTTTCTTGAATTTTTGGGGTTTTTGACTAATTTTCACTTGAAAATGACTGGAATCATCTATTCAAGTGTCTGTTTGTTACCTTTTTTTCCTCAAATTTCTTTCAAGTCTACTGGAGGCTTAGGGCATCTAGGTGATATCATTCCTGGGGGAACAGTAAGTTTTTTTTGAAAATTTTCTTTGAATCAAGTAATAGCACTTGAAATACCATGAAATTTCGAGTTTTCATGAAACAGTATTAAAATTGAAATTTCGGTACCAAATTTTCATGTAACAAACTTTTTTTTTTTTGAAAAAAAAAAATTAGTGTTTCACAAAAAATTCGAGCTTTCAGTGAACTTCATGCAAACTTTAATTATTAGGTTGGAAAGAAAGTTTCTGTGCATTTTTTGTTTTTGACTCATTGTGTTCCAGGGTTGAAATGAAAACGAATAGTGTTTACCAGACACTATATGAAGTGTCTGAGTTGCTGTTAGTAACAATACTTTTTCATCACCTCCGTTCTGCTTTACACGGAATTCCGAACTTCACACCTGTCCGGCAAGCCCTCAGACATGCGATTCTATTCTCGTTTTTATGTGACACTAAGATTGCCGCTGTTAAACGTCACATGAGGGATGTTCACGAGAAGTGTACCACTCATGAAAAAAAAATTAGCTTTTGGTTCCACAAGCCTTGAGAATAACCGTTTCCACTAACATAAGATCACCGTTCATGGAGACCACTAGAGGTAAATGTGACGTTGCTGCGGCGAATCGCGGAATGAGATCGTTTCTAATTTATTTGCAAACTTTCACAAGTCTTCAATATTATTCAAACAATAACTAAAAACTTATTGAAATCGATCGACAGAAAGAAAAACGGGCGATGGGTACCACACCAATCTTTCGACATCATGTTTTTTGAACAACTATTTTTTCTATGTCATTTCCACAGGCTAAATCAAGTGGTTACTTCTAATAAGTAGTGCGTTTTGCTTAACTCCCACTAGCATCCAACTCACTGGTATGCGTTGACATCCGACGTCGTCAAACAAAATTTGCATCCATAAAACTCCTGCTTTCTGTTAGGTGGTTCATTAGAGCCTTTCATCATTATATGCTTCTGTCCGAAGGCGAGACTATTAGTACCGACTACTACTACTTCCCAATAATGAGATTGAAGCTAAATCTCACTTGTAGAACCATCGGAATCGTTTTCTCCACGAAAATGCCAGTCCACATATAACCAGAACTACCAAAACCTTGCTTGCCTGATCCAACTGGACTGTCATTGCTCACGCTCTTCATACTTTTTATAATGCTCTCTTCAATTGCTATCTACTTGGAGATGCGCAGCGCTCTCCACAAAGAATTGACTCCAAAAATCGCGATGATGTATAGAAATAGTTGAGTGACTACTTTTGTTTATAAAATCCTGCGTTTTGGAGGGAAGGCATCTGGAGTTTGCCAACTTGATACCAGACAGTTGAAGATAGTAATAGTCAACTATTTTAATTTCTGACTCAATTTCTGTTTGAATAATAAAATTTTCAAAAATGCACAGAAACTTTCTTTCCACCCTAATAACTTTGGCTTAGTCGCGCCCAATTTTTAGTTTCAAATCAATTATCTTAACCTAGATAAAATCATATTTAGGCTATTTTTGCCGTTATAGTGATTTTTTCTGGAATTTTTGGGATTTCAGTCGATTTTTACCCTATTTTTGACAAATTTCCTACTGAAAATGGCTGGAACGAACTTGAAAACGACGCGTTCAAATATTACTGTTCCACCTGAACTCCTTCAAGTATCGCGGCCATTTTAGCATGGTACAGAAGAAACTAGAAACCCGGAACTACTCTGTCTGTGTGTCTGTTTTTCCACTTATCCCCCATCTCATCATCTAAAAATGAAGTGTGGTTCATTATAGCATGTCAAACAAGAATTTT
>GL380579.1:34344-45381 GCA_000143925.2 Caenorhabditis brenneri
GGGGACGATTGTAGACCCTTAGGTATACTTCTACAATCGCCCCCACTCGCGGTCTATAAATGCCCCCCACTGGTACAGTATATGATCACCCCCCATTATTCCAATTTGGGGGGTGATTGTGGAATATCAACAGTATAGAATTGCCCCCCGGTATGATGTAGATCCCCGTTCTATAATCAACCCAGGACTATGGGGTTTGGGGGAAATAGCACACCGTTGGGGGGAGGGTGTAGTCAGTTGGCTCCCGGGATTTTCCTAAGCCTATTTCTTAAAGGGTGTATCCCACGTGCTTCCAGCGCGCTGAGCTTGGGGGGAGGGTGTAGTCAGTTGGCTCCCGGGATTTTCCTAAGCCTATTTCTTAAAGGGTGTATCCCACGTGCTTCCAGCGTGCTGAGCTTGGGAGAGGGTGTAGTCAGTTGGCTCCCGGGATTTTACTAAGCCTATTTCTTAAAGGGTGTATCCCCCATGCTTCCAGGGTGCTTTGCTTGGGGGACGGTTCAGATAGTTATGCTCCCGGGGTGCAGAAATACTGCATTTCACTCACATGAAAATGTAGAGAGGAGAAGTCACCGATAGATCCGTCATGATAAACGAGAAATGGCGGAAAAACATCCTTAACACTACTATTCAAGATTAGTAAACGGGACCACGTTTTAATTTTAAGTTTTAAAAAACGTGGGTAAGAAATGGACGTGGTGGGGGGTTATACCATACTGTGCAAGTGGGGGGCGATTCCATAAAAGTAGGGGGGCAATTCTAAACGTATACCCGTAACCCTGCCGTAACTCAAGCTTCAGAGTGAAAAAGAAACTGGTTTGTAAATATTAGTATCATTCTTATATATAAAACGCCCGTGGATTCTGTCCGTTTTTCCGGGATCTGTCCGGATGTCCGCAGAATGAGAATAAAGAGGAAGTTCACGAGCAAAATGTCACATGTATAGCTGAGTCTCATTTTAGTACTCTACAGCACGTTGCTTAAAAATCCTCAATTTGAAAAGCGACGAGGAAGACAACAGCTTTCTGATACAGATGTTACGGTAACTGTATGATAGACTCATAACTTTGAAATGCAAAACTGAGATAATTTTTGAATTGACGGAACACTGTCTGAACCAACTGAACACGAACAAAGTTTTTATCAAAGAATTTATTGAAACGAAAAAGTGAAACTACCTAACAAAAATAAGAACAAGAACATTTTTTGAAAGCACCTAGACGATTGAAATGTTTTATTTTTCAGCCATAGTTGGTGGTGGATGGTAGAAGAGATTCGAATGGATAACTGTTTCAGTGAGTGAAGAGATCAAAGCTGGTTCGTATTTTCCAACGGTGTCAAAAGTTTTTCCTTCAGTTATTTCGATTTGCCGCATGTTTTTAGCCAGCTAGAAATTGTTAGTTTGTGAGGTTTTGAACGAATTTAAACTACCTTATCTAGTTCATCATTTAACGCTTTTCTTTTCTCTTGGGTTTCCCTTTTATGCTCTTCAACTTGTTTATCATACTTCTCGTGCAATTCTTCTAATCGTTTTTCTTTTTCATTTTCCACTCTCAACTTTAGTTGAGCTTCAGCCCATGCCTGAAAAATAGTATTGGTTGAGAATTGCAGAAAACTTTCATCAACAAAAATATCACTTTTCTGGTTTTAACATGAGCTGGCTGTTTCGGAACATGATAGGAAATCTTGAGTGCTGCAATCGTTTTCTCGAATGCAGATTGGTTTCGTTCTCGTAGAATCCTGAGAGCTTTACGACGCTCATTGATTACAAGCCAAATACGATGAGTGAGCCATGTTGGTTTCTACAAACGTATGTATTTTATTTCGAAATTTGAAGCGAAAATCTACCTTCTTAGTTTCTTGTCCAATGTCATTCACTAAAAGCGACCAATGTCGAATGAGAGCAGTCAACCAGGCAACTGAAAATGAGTATTAAGATGATAATGAAAGGCAAGAATGTGTTACTTTTCATTTCCAAACTGTTTTCGTCGAGAGAATGCTGGCGAACAGATTTAATGAGACTTTGCTTCCATTCTTGGGACAACTCTCTACGTGTGGCCATTTCAACGCTAAAAATCTTCTTCACGGATTCAGGTGCATTAGAAAGAACATCTAAGTCTTCGAATTTAGCCCGGATTTTTGATTTTTCAATTCGTGGCAATCCGAATTCAGTTTTTTCGAGAATCTGAACATATTCAAATTTGTTATTAGAGTTTAAAAATGTGTACCAAGTTATCAGCAGCTTTCAGTCCTAAATCGCGTTCGCTTCCAATTTTTTCGTAGTACAGCTTAGAAAGAGCATCAATATAGTTTTGATCTAAAAAAAACTGGTTTTGTTGAGGGTCATGTGTTTAATAATAAAACAAAAAACCCACCGAGCGGAAGCTCTCTTGCCTTTTTCTCAAAATATTCCGGATCTTGCTTAGCTGGATCTGTTACCTGAAAATTATATATATTAAACTTTAACAGTAACCAATAGGTACCTTTTGATGAATGTTGTAAAACGCCGTTCTACCGCGTTCCAGCTGACATGACGTATGCACAAGTCTGCGCAGATTTATCATCTAAAACGGCAAAGGTTAAAAAAAGCTGACGGTATTCCGAAGTCAAAATGAAGTCACAAACTGGAGATGTCCAAACTTTTCAATTATATTTCTTGAAATTCATTGGAATATACTGTGGGAAAACACCGCAAACACGGTGCCGTGCAAATGCACAAGTCAGGCAGGAAGTTTTTTCCAATTTTATTTTTTCTGGTAATAATGACTTTTTCGAGCACAATAATTTTGAATATTCGATTTCATGACAGTTTTGAGTAACACTCTTTGAAGGAACTTTATCATTAATTGCTTTATGGTCTCGCCACGGTTAAACATATTACTGTGTGTTGGAACAACGGACTGTTCGTACTTTTCCTTTTTTTTCCGTACAATGCGTTCAAAACGTTACGTTCTCACAAGAATATATATTTTCAGAGATGGCAACTCATAAGCTCAGCTTTTTCGAAAAGATTGCTAACACTGCCGGAGCTCTCTACCGACACCAGGCTCAGCAGTTCCCACGTCGTTTGGCTATTTTGAAGGCCGTTGGAAAGCATGAACTGGCACCTCCAAGAACTGCCGATCTCCCAGCAATCAAGGCTGATTGGGCCAAGGTTCAGAAATTCATCCAGACAAAACAATATGTCAACCTAACTGTCAAGGTAAACAATTTACTATTTTCTTCAACTAAGTTTTGTTGATATTCAGGAAGGACTCGTCTACACCGCCGTCGCACTTGAGGTCATTTTCTGGTTCTTCGTCGGAGAGATGATCGGACGTCGCTATGTGTTCGGATATCTCGTTCCAGCCGATTACATTTCTAAGGATACGAAATCCAAAGTTGCCGAACAGAAAAGAATCGCCGCTCTCGAAGCTTAAGTCAGCACAAATTTGATCCCGTTCTATCAAACTTCACATTATTCTTCTTCTAATTTTTTTTAGAGTAAAAATTTTAGCTTGTCTACATTTTTATTCATAAATGCGTATAGTAGAACGTCGTCTTCAAATGCCACTAGTTTCCTCTCCAGCTTCTCTCGTGTAGTCTTTTCTGTTTTCTTCGAACGTTTCCAGATCTTTTTTGCCCTCAAGCTGTCTTCGAAGTGTATCACCTTTGAAGACATGGGCAGTGATTTTGGGGTCAAACGTGATTTGGTTCAAAGCGCTGAAAAAGTTAGAATTCTCAATTAATATAATTTAATCCATACTCTGTTGGCTCGTCTTGGCTGATTGTATTCGTCGTTTTTGTTTTCTCAGGAGCTTCTTGTTTCTTCATAAACTCAATAGTACCTTTGAGAGTATTAAGAAACACGACTTCTTGACCTGAAGTTTTTTTGTACTTCGCGTTGACTCTCGCCAAGGGTTCCGACAGCCTATTCTTGGCATAGCTACTTGTTGGTTCCACAACTCCTGAATCCTTCACTTTTCCTCCTGCTGTCAATGTTTCGATCATCCTTTCAGCTGTTACGGTATATTTCCCTTCGGGATCGTCATCAATTAATTGTTCATCACTAGAAGAATTCGTTGGTCTTTGGAGCGATATTTTTAAACTTACTCCTTTTCGCTTCCCATCCAGTAAAACTCGTTCAATTTAACTTGTGATCGAGATATGGACTGTTTATACCAAGTCTTATCAAATTGAACTTGTTTCGAGTCAGTTGTATTGGGTGCTAAAAAAACTGAACTATAAAAATATTTTGAAAAAAAAAACCGAATTTAACAGCTACTTGGCTCTCTTCGGCGGATTCCTTGGGTTCAGATCGAGCTGGTTTCACTTGCCGAGGAACAACAGGTTCTTCGTAAACACTAGATTACTAATTGACATATATATCACCGACTTTACAGCTATATCACCTTTTACTTTTCTCGTATTCTTTTTGCATTTTGAGTCTTTTATCCTGTTTGTCTTTTCTCAACTCAAACATTTGTTGTTGTTTTAAACGCAAATCGGCCAATGCTTCGTTGTGATCTGCCTATAATTATGATAACAATACAAATTATACTGGAATAGGGACGTTACATCTTATAAAATGCGAACCTGATCTTTGATCCAAACAAATTCTCTGTTAGGAGCTAGTTCAAGCAGATAATATTCTTTAAGACGTCCAAATTCCACCTCAACTTTCTTCCCTTGTCTGTTCAAAACAGTTTTGCTTCTAGCCATTTTCGGATGCAACTGAAGCAATGACCATTTCATATTTATTTTGTAATTTAAACTGTACCACATCCGACTTTTTCGAGTTTGAAATATATTCAGAAGTTGATTGGAAGATCACAAGAACCTGCTCTTTTCTATATTCTTCCCAATTTTTCAACTGTTGTGATGCATCAGCTCTGAAGCGTATCTATGAATATCAGCTCCAAGGAACAATATGTCTACTTTTGTGCTTCGAACTCTTTATCAGTTAAATGATATCTTTCCATCATCCTTTTTTTATAGCTTAACCGTTTCTTCCCTTTGTTCTTTGAAGGCGAGGAGACAATATTTTGAATTTTTTCTATAAATTCGTTTACTTCTGGTTGCGAAAAGGTTGTTACATGGATCCCTTACTTTTCAAACCTCCGAATTTCATACTTGTCATTTTTGTAGAGTTGTAACTTTGGAATAATCTTCTATTTATGAAGTCAGTAAAGTCGTTTCTGAAGGCGTGAAAATAATTTATTGAGTTCACGGAAAAATACATCAAACACCGAATAGGATAGTAGCGATGAGAAGACAGGTAAAATATTTAGAAGACGGGTATGAATAAATTACGAAGGGAAATAACGTTCTGAAAGCCGATTAGCTCATTCGTATTGGCAATTGGTTTCGGCGATCGACCAGTCTCCAATGATCTTCTCTTCAGTTCCCAAAACCACACCTTCATTTGCGTCAACACGTCCGATTTCGAACTCGTTGTCCGCAACGCAATCATGGTAAAGAGTGAGTTCGAGAGACTTGCGAAGAACTGCTTCAGCGTCTTCGCGGGACAAATTCTCGCCCTTCTTTCTCCACTCGTCCTCGACGGCTTGGTTAAGTAGAAAAGCTCCGAGTCCAGTGGCAATGTGCTTCACTTGGTAAGCGCACCCCTGGAGGAATGTTTTTTTTTAAAATCCAGTTCAGCTCATCAAAATCATACCTTCTGGGTGATGACGCCAATGAATGGAGTGCTTGTCTCTTTGTTGTTCTTCTCTTCTTCTTCGACTCCAGCCACGACAAGGGTATTCCAAATTGGGTTCATCTTGCAACGTCTAAACAGCGATATGTATAAAAAATTATAAAGTTAGCCGAACCTCGCGTAGAGAAGGCTTGTAAGGTATCCATGAAGTGCTTTCGGTCCAATATCCTGATCGAACCGCTTCCAAAGCAAGACTTGGCGCTCGATAACGTTTTGGAGCCAGTGAAAATCGGCGTGATCACCTCCGAAAGCAATGAGAACGTTATCATTGACCTTGTATTGACGAGAGACGTTCTTGAAAAAAAACATTTTCCAGCTTTTTCTTTTTCTACTCACCTTGTAACGGGCCATTTTTCCATAGGAAACAACTCGATCAGTAAGAACAACGACGCCTGTCTTGTACTGAAGAGCTATGACAGACGTTCCAGTGCACGTTGGATTCCTGAAATTTTCAGTTTGAAGGGATCGAGTTGTTGACACCTCTTCGTTTTAGTATTGTAAATCTCAATATGTTGAGTTAACGAAACTTAAACATTTTTTCACTTTTTCATGATATTTCAAACTTACAAGGTACGCTGAACTTCGTCGTGAGCATTCATTTTGACGCTGAAAAAAGTTTTCTTGTCAAATAGAAAAAAACGCAAGAGTTTGAATAACGAAATCGGCTGTTAACTGGTTATGGTTTTCATAGAAAAATTGAAAATTTCAAGAACAAATTTTGCCGCTGCGACATAAAAGCAGTGGAAAACAACAAAATATCCAGAAAGACGATGAAAACTCAAAACACTCGAACAAAATCATCATAGTGCAAACACGCTCTACTGGACTCCTACATCAAACATTACGCAACGTTGCGGACACCTCAGAAAATGTTTTTTCTTTCCTTTTTTCTACGTTCACTCTTCGTTATATTCTATTCTGATTCTTTCTCTCGCAATTGAATTTATGATGTTTTATTGATTTGTATAATCAAAATAAAAAAGATGTCCAATTTGAAGATGTCAGCTGAAATCAGTAAAGACGATGATGAATACAATTCTTCTTCTGACGAAGACTACGATCCAGATAAGGATACCGAGATTGATCACCAGGATGAAGTAAGCATTCCAAGATATCGTGTATTTGTAGCTCATTCTCCTGAACAGATTGACGATGCCGAAGGCGGCGAGGACGATGGAACTGAGGAAGTTTCTGAACCGGTTCAAAATAGTTCGAAAGCTGAGAAAAGTTCGGAGGGTTCTTCAAGCTCAACGAAAACTGTCGACGTTGACGCTATTTTCGCCGAACTGACAGGACTTGCTCCACCCTCAAGTAGCAGTAAACAGATTAGCAGCACAACAAGTAACGATTCCAAACCGGTAGACAAATGCTATCCTAAACCCCCAACGTAATTTCCTAATGTTTTTTTAATTCTATCGACCTGTTTTCAGAAAGACATATGCTGAAACGACATTCGCCATGAATTGTCCAAAAAAGTAAGAATCGATTGTCACTATTATTTATCCACTAATTATTGTTTTCAGATCCGAAACAAATAAAGGGACCAAACGGATTGGCTTGTTAGATGCAGCGAAAGCTCTCTCGAAGCGATCAAAAATGTCTGTTTTGGATAGATCGGACCAAGATTGGAAGGAATTCACAGCACAAAATAATTTAAAGGTTTTTAATTCTGTTTTCTGAATAGCCTTGTAAAATATTCTTTGTAGGAAGACTTGGAATCTCATAATCGTGGAAAGGGGGGATACTTGAACAAAATGGATTTCTTAAACAGAACCGACGAGAGGCTGTTCAATGTGGAACGTGATCTTCGTGCTACAGCACGTAAAGACACTGGAAGCTGACAGTTTTATTTTTTTTTTTCTATGTTGTTGTACATCGTTCTCATTTTCATATCTCTATTGATCAAAGCATTGATTTGTACGTTTTTGGAGAGAAAATACTAACAGATGAATGAATTTATATAAACTTGCAGTAAGAGTAAGGTAAATCGAGAAAATAACTAAATTCTATTATGAAAACAATTAGACTGGAAAAGAGAGGAAACAAATCACATTTTTTAAATCAAGAGACAAATAAGCGAGAGAAGCTAGATTTTTTAAAAAAAGGAAACACGTTTGTTTTTAAGCAAATTTTGTGGAATTTTTTGAAAGGAATTACAATAGACTAAATTTTTGTCATTAAAACGGGGATTCAAGAAAGAATATCGATGGGAAAATTATTCAGAACGATTTCCGTTCGAGAATAGATAAACACATGAAGTAGAGAGCATAGAAATGGAAAGGAAAGAACTAGAGAGAGAGAGAAAGAGAGGGAGAGTGGGAGTTAATTTTACAAAAATGGGTAAGATATCGTATATATTTGATGGGTATGAAAAAAAGGAAAAGAGTATAAAGCATGAGTTTCGTAAAGAATGAAGAGAACGCAACACATATTAAAACTGATGAAGGAAGATAAGATTACGAGTGAATGAGAATTATGACAAGAATAGGAGAGAAAGCGGATGTTTGAGTGGCAAAAAACTAATATTTATAATCATGGTAGATTTGAAAATCAAGTTTATGAACTAATCATCAAGGTCGAGATCATCGTATAGATCTTCATCTTCATCCGAGAAATAAACCTGAAAATCCGTATACTTGTATTGAATTATAAAAAAAAACTTCCAGCATCATACCTGATTATTGATAACTCCTGAGTTACCATAGTTTGCGTCGTTAAAGCGCTCACGTTTGACTGGGGGTCTAAAATATGTGGAAATTTTTCGAAGAAACTTTTATGGAATTATACCCTTTGTTGACTGGTGCCTTCCTTTTCCTCTTTTTCTGAGCGGCCACGCTTCCTTTCGCTCTTTCTTGACAACGGAAGGCCAACACGATCGGATAAATGTCCGAAAGAACTTTTAGGACATCAGCTTCAGAAGAGGCTCCAGTAACTGTGATTGATCCTGTTGTATGGATTCGCAGAGTGGCTTTTGGAGTTACAGATCTCCAGACAAGACCAACAGACAATTCTGGTTCATACGTAGACTCGCTTGGATATTTTGCAGCCACTTCTTCAATTTTTATTCCAAATGGAAGCCGACAAGTAGCTAGTACGTTGTTCACCTGGAAGCAAAATGTCTAAATACTTCAGTTGGTCATTCATATTTATGAAACAATGAAAATTGCAGGCCATTATGCTTTTTTTAGCACTTGAGAACATGAGGCAGGCTCCGAATGTTCTTCTGGTAATTCATAACGCACTTCAGTTTCGAACAACGTCAAATAAAAATTTACGTTAGGACTCGCAAATATAATTATACCTTTCTGGGAAGTTTACCTTTCTGGGAAGTCAGATAAGATATAATATTTTATAACTGATTACGTCTATTTCTCATATTGCAGAAGCAAAAAGTGTGAAACCACTTACCCTATAGTTTCTGATAGAAACTCTTTCTTTGGTTTTTCCCATGACTCGCTGAACATGTCTAGCAATTGATCGAGCTGCTTTCTTACAATCAACTTCACTACGACAACCAACGATGTATACTTTTCCAGAACTGTACACTTTAATATAACATCCAGGAGATCTCTTCTGCTTCATCATCACTCCTTTTTCACGTTCGTATGTTACATTGTGAGTGTTCATAGCTAATTTTCTGAGATCGATGTGAAGTGGTAAAGTATAGTTGCAAACAACATTTCGAATCTGAATAATTAATAAAAATATGAAAATGTTCGAAAATCTAGTATCAGTGAACGTACCTGAATATCAATATCCCCATCTTCAGGTAGAGGCTCTTCCTGGCTTGTTGATGTACTTTCTGGTGGAACTTCAGGCTCTTCTACTTTGATCGGAACCTGCAAACAAATGAAGATGATCGATTTTTGTGAGAAAAGAGCTAAAAATACCGGTTCTGGAGATGGTTCCCGCAGAGGTACACTGAGATTCATGCCACGTGGGATGTAGTTAAGTTGTGGCTGTTGTTGCGATGGCTGCGGTTGTTGTTGTGATTGCTGAGGATGTTGCTGCTGAAGTTGTTGAACGTGTTGTGATGCCTGTTGGGGATGTTGTTGAACGTGTTGTGATGCCTGTTGGGGATGTTGTTGAACGTGTTGCTGGTGTTGATTTTGGCCCATCTGATGGCGAGCCATCTGTTGATGAACCATAGGCTGATGTTGCTGAAGAGGAACATGTTGTCTTGGCTGCATCATCATTTGGTTTTGATTAACCGGGTGATGATTGAATTGCTGCTGTCGTTGTTGCTGAGAGGACACCATTTGCTGACTCTGGAATATTCGCTAATATGTTTACGTGGATTCATCTGTTCAAGTTTAGAACGCACCTGTTGTCTCTGTTGAGCCTGGGCATAAGTTATTTGATGTCCTTGCTGGTTAACATAGACAGTTCTAGACTGCTGTACTTGTTGTGATATCATAGTGTTAACACCATTCGGTCCTAAAAACGGATAATTTATGGAATCCGATAAAAACAGAGGAACGTTTTTACTAATCTAACTCCATTTCTGAATCAATATAAAATTATTTCTCATTGTAAAGATTTTCTGTATGAAGTTTTACATAAGAAAGATAGTTATTAGCTTTTTAAAAGTTGTTATATAACTCTCTTTTTTTTGTATACATTAAAAGTGCTTTTCGAATTAATTTTCTGAACATTTAAAAGTAATTGTCGACTTTGTCGATCTGTAATGGCGCTCACCTAATTATCATGCTATAAAAAAAATTAAAAGTAACTGATTTCAGACCAGAAGTTCTTGATAAATGAACGTATATTCACATACTTGGAAATCCATTTTGTTGCAATGCTTGCTGTTGTGCTATCGTTCGCCCTGGAGCAACTCCTGCACTTCGACCAGCTATCGTTCCCTAGAAACAAGATGCTTGTGAAAGAAAATAGGAATAGTGTTTAGAAATTTTTAATTTATTTTCTTTTAACTGACCCCGTGCTGATAATTCGGCTGAAACTGTTGACCTCCGGGTCCCTGTCGGACATAAGGGCCAGTTCCATTCTGAGGTACTTGACGTATTGCTGGCATCATTTGAACGGCCTGAGAAAAATATTTGCATGTTAAGGACTGACAATTTTTACTGAGAACGTGATAAATGCCGAATCAAGACTTAAACGTCATCTAGAGATTTTTTTATATTACGTTAAGTTTAGATTTCTCTAATACATTTTGACACCACGACACTACGACTTTATGTTAGGAATAGACAGGTATAAATTTAATTCAGAACCGGAGTGTAGTTTTGACATTCTCTTACTCTCTGTGAGCCGTTTCCATCTATATGAACCATTCGAACTCCTTGATTTTGTACATACGAAGCACTTTGAGCAACTGTACC
>GL380580.1:1671-12022 GCA_000143925.2 Caenorhabditis brenneri
CACCCCCACACTTCTCTCGTTCCTAATTCTTTGGGTGCTAACGCACAATGTTGTACTGTTCAGCAACTTCAAAGAAAACAGGCGGCGCATCCTCAAAAAAAAAATTTCGAAAACTCATTAATAATATATTCATTCGAATCAGAATCCTGTGCTAGAAAAGAATTTGACAATGCTTTCACATATAGATGATAATTTTCGTCTTAATTGCCAGGGAAAAGTATATTTCAGTGCTCTCGTTTGATTGAATGATTGGA
Organism: Caenorhabditis brenneri; assembly: GCA_000143925.2. NCBI lineage: Eukaryota > Metazoa > Nematoda > Chromadorea > Rhabditida > Rhabditidae > Caenorhabditis > Caenorhabditis brenneri. Next base: position 1,926 of record GL380580.1, read on the forward strand.
TAGTGAAAATAGTGTCAATTTTTTTTTTCGCGTGTTTCACCGGTATTCACAATTAAATTTTTATGTTTATTTCACCTTTTGACTAGAAGGAAACATGTACAACCTCCAGTTTCTTTTGTTTGAAAGAAAAATGGCTAGCGTTTGTATGGGTAGGAGTCGTCAGGTATTAGTCATAGGTATTGCGTCATCGAATTCGCCTCGTTTTATGTTTTTAGTAAATAGATTTTGTGTCTTTCTAAATCGAAAATTCTTTTTATTTTTTAAGTGCTTGTGAAAGAAATCTGACTTTCTGTTCACTTTTTGAAATTTCGGTATTTATTTCATAGGAATTCTTTTATGTATAGATTCAAACTTTATCAGTGTGTATAATTCAATTATTTTAATAATGCATATTTTTATTGGCAACATATATAAATCGTCTTTTGAAAAAGCCACAACAAGTGGGAGACAAAACAGAACAACAAAAAGAAAAAAAAAACACTAAAGATATTAATCCTTTTCCATGTTTCAACTGCAATATCCAAACGGTAAAGTTGAACCGTCAGGTAGTAGTCTTCGTTTGTTGAAGGTATATTTGAACTGTTTATACCCGTTCCTACTATAAATTTTGTGGTTTTTATCACGATGCATGATATGTTGTGGTAAATCGAGAACAGTCCGGATAGATTCATCATGAAGGACTTCATCCACCATTTTCTTCATCGTCTCAAATGTTACCATCTTTTCAACCTGTGAGTTTATTGTCACTCCTTTAGCTTTGTTCACAACTTTTATACTACCGTCAGGTAGAACATCATGATAGCAATAGGTCTTTGGTCCAAGACTAACAAATACAGACATTTTTCCATTCAATTCATCGGTAAGTTGACCGAGATAGGGGCCCACTTCCTTTTCTAGTGGATCTTCAGTCCCGTCCGGTACAGCGTATATTATCGAATCGGTATCTAAAAAAAAAGTACACTACTAAAAACAAAATCAAACTGAGTTACCTGTATAAATAATGTTGTCTCCTCCGACCAACTCCATAAAACGGTACGATCGAAGACGTGCATAAGATGTAGTGTAAGCTGCTAACTGGATAGCACTAGTTTTCAAACTTCTCAAAGTCTCGGTTTGTTTGTGATGCTTCACAACCAGAACATCATTCACGCATCTTACAATTGATATAACAATAGTGGTATCATACACAAGGTTCCAAAATTCCATCGGGTCAATCACGATAGTGGTGACTTCTCTATCAACATTTTGTGCGAATTTACCCCACTAAAAAAAAATTGAATTATTCAGACATTTTTTTTTTTTCAAAATTTTAATTACCAAAGAATTCAGCATTAGTTTTGCAACTGCTCTTTTTCCAGGATTTTTCTTAAACCTGGAATAGTCATTCAAGGTTATGTGTTCCTTCTCGAAATATTGTTCACAGTAGGCTGCTTTTTCTTCGTCCGTTTTGACATTGGATGGCCATCCAGAACTATAAATCTTTTCCTCCATCATTTGATTGATATAGGAGGTAAAAAGTCCGCCTTTACCGCTAGCATCATTTTGTACCCAATGTTCGTACTTTACGCCCTGAAGTGGTAAATTAAAATGAATATTAAATTAGTGTCACAACATACATGATAAACATCTGTAATTGTGTATCCTAGGCTTAGAGCTTTTTTCAACTCTACAGTAGTGAAGGTACCATTGAAAGCTCTTTCTTCATTGTTGTGAGTGCAGTCAAATTTGCGATTTTCTTTCACACAGTCTGAAAACAGAAAAACATGAATGAATATTTTGATCTAGGATATTACATTTACAGAGTCCAAATAGGAGTCGTCCATCTATTTTTAGTGGCAAAACTGGAAGGTTAAGTTGTCTTGGTGGTAATACTCTACAACTCAAAAAGCCTCGGAAAAATATTTGATCCGGATGCGTCATTGGTGTCTGAATTATTTTTCGTGGAACGTTTTCGGGTGGTCCAATTGGAAAAGCTTCGTGCTTCATAACTGTGGGATATAAACTAAAAGAATCTATATTTTCAGTTTATGAACATATTATACTTACGTCACAACATCCAAATAGCGTAGTGTTTTTCCTTCATTGTTGACGTAAAGTTTGAATACTTCAGTCCTCCCTCCTACAAGTGCCTTTTCACAGTGTAGTATATCCTGAAGAAGATGTATCTAATATTGATCAGTAAAACTTTGTTTACCAGAGGTTCATAGTTGTTGAAAAACTCGGTCATTTCCTTATTGCTTCGTAGTTCTTCATTAACTTCACATTCCCAAACTATTTTGACCGGATACTTTTCTTTCAGATAGCTCATTCGTTCCTCATCCTTAGCCCAAATTTCTTTGGCGCTTTGTTTTTCTATTACAGACTCTTCAGAATAGGTGCACGTGTGTGCATGCCAATAACATCCCTAAAAATATGAAGATAATTGTTGTCAAATTTTTTATAACTTACGAAGTACTCTATAACATATCCTTGAGGGTATTTCGTGCAAGGTGCAATGAAGCCGTCGACCCGATACTTTCCTACCTGAAACATCATTATGTTTTATTATGTTCACGTAGATCAGTAGAATTCACTTTTTCTTCCCCATAAGTAGTATGTTAGGGTAATTTTGCCACCGCCACCCCCCGCTGTGAGCCATCTGCCCCTGAGTCTCCCACCAGCCATCTGTCTAATGGAGCATGATTACTATTTTCAATAAAAAGAAAACTTTTTACAATTTTTGAGAAAAAAGTTTTATTTATTTTGAAAATTAATTAAATTTATTGCAGCTTTTCTAAATGCAGGTGTTTTTTTAATTTTTTCTAAATGCAGGTGTTTTTTGAATTTTTTCTGTTTCCCGCCGTTTTGCGTGGCCGTGGCCTAGGATATTTCTCTTCCATATAGAGAGCACTACAAACAAAGAGACGCAGACAAACTTCTCTTCCATATAGAGAGAGCACTACAAGCGATGAGACGCAGACAAAAACCACCCAAAACCACATTCTTTCTAAACAGATTGTTTATTAGAAGACATTCTTTCTGAACAGATTGTTTATTAAATTAGGAAAGAGATACAGAGATAAGGGGTGATAACATGGAATGTTCAAAAAAAAAAAAAAAAAGGAAAAAGATTATAGGACAAATTTTTTCATATCAGGAGTCTTGTCCTTGAGGGCTTCACGGATCTCGCGACGTTTGAAGCAAAGAAGATCGTGTTGGAAGAACTTGACACGACGTTGAGCCTTGACAGCTGCACGACAAATAGAACAGAGGTTGACTACTGTAAAGATGTTTTTGAAATAAGAAAACAGAAAAAAAATAATACCTAATTGTTGGTTTTCCTTGTCAACAATGGTCATCTCCAGCTGACGGCTTGCAATGCGACAGTCAAGACACATATCCCGCCGTTTTGCGTGGCCGTGGCCTAGGATATTTCTCTTCCATATAGAGAGCACTACAAGCAAAGAGACGCAGACAAACTTCTCTTCCATATAGAGAGAGCACTACAAGCGATGAGACGCAGATGAAAACCACATTGAAACAACGGAAAAATATGACAAAAGACTCGAGATTTTTTTTTCATATTTTTGATTATAAAATTCTTTCAAAAATTTCACAGAAAAGTGAAATTTTTCTGTGAAAAAAATTCCTCAAAAAATTTCCTGGACTACTGTAGCTGAAAACTTGTGTGATTGCGCGTAAAATGATGCGCCCTCACAGAAAAAATTATTTTTTTACTGAAAAACTTTTTCGCAGCGGATTCCGCTAAAAATCGTGAAAACGAATCAAGATGTTGAATAGAAAGACTAAAAAGGTAAGCTGATATTCTTCTTATTCAATAATTTATCGGTTTTTCAGGTGGAGAAGATTCGTGATGATCGCTGTAAGCCGTGTGACGCAGTGAAGGGGATTTGCGCCGCGAAAAACGGAACTCTCGTCTGCATTCAACAAACCCCGTTGTCTCAAATGGTGAGTATTTAATTTGAAAATAAGAGTTTCGAAAAATATATCCAAAAAGGGAGAATAATTATCGTTTTTCTCCAGGGAAAAGCCAATCAGACGACCGAATCCACCACTTGTGACTGTCCGCCGCCATCAACTTCGTGGATCGTTACAACCTGCTCCATCGCCTCGCTCATCTTCTTCGTTGGCTCTCTTCTCCATCTCGTTGCACCGTCCATCTTGCCAAATATCGGAAGAAAAATGCTCATGGTCATTCAATTCGTCTGGAGAGCCGTCGTCAACAGTGCCAGCAACGGTTTCAATTGGATTTGGACCAAAATTCGCTCGAAACGCGTCGTTTTTGATCAGGAGAATCCTGAAACCCCATTCAAAAACGCCACACCACCACCACCGCCTTCTGCGCCGACATCATCATTCGACGACAACAACAATAATGAACCAACGTCCGTCAATGAGGAGACCAGTAATGGAACACCAGAAGCCATCGAATCCACCGTTGAAGAGGATGCAGATATGCGCCAGTTGGCCGACTTCATCGCAAATTAAATGTTTCACAGTATTTTTTTGAATTAAAAATGGCAATTTCCAACCAGAAAAATCGATAATCCCGCATGATTTGAGTATTTTATTTACAAAAAATCGATGGTTTCTGCGGATTTTTGTCATTGTTTTTCAAAGAAAAATATTTCTTCAAGTTTCTCTCATATTATTATTGTCAGATTTTGTTTTTTCTTCAAAAAAGCTATCGGAATGAGCAAGTTTCGATGAGTTTCGCCGAAGATGACTCAAAATTAGAAATGTTCTGCTAATTTTTGTTGTTTCTTGTTGACTTTTTGTATCATTTTCGAGGATATTACAGATATTCTGTAAGTAATGGGTCGATTTCACTTTTTAACTCAGAATTTGATACAAAAAATTGATTTTCGTTGTTTTTTCGGAGAATTCCTCTTGTTTTTTGTTTTCCCCCCCTCTCTGTTCACACCATTCACTTAAAATTCTGATTCTTTCCCCCACTGAAAGCCACTCTCACCTAAAATATCCTCTTTATAGTAAAAATCAATAATTTTGAATAAAATCTCCAATTTATTTGGAAAATATACTGAGCGAAAGGGAATAATTTGAAGCGGAGGGGTAATAAGAAATGGAATAATTTGAAAAAGAGAGGCATTAAAATAAGAAAAGGGAGTAAAAAAGATGGCCTCACTGTATCATAACACATTTATCGCACACTTCAATGACCCGTTCCTTCGCTGTGTTCTTCTGGGTGCAGTGTAGACACAAGCGGATCCCGGTGATTCGCAGGCCTTTGTTGCGATTTATGGCTGTAATTTGTTTCAGTTTAATAATTATTTTTTCAAATAATAAAAAAGTTACCTTTCCGGGGGATTCCCTTTCTTCTGTCCGGTCTGGCGACGGGGGAGACGGCCCAGCGTGGCGGTGGGGCGTCTTTATTAATCATTTGCTTCCCATTGAGTGGTTTCACAGGTCTTTTTGGACATTCGAGTGGGGCGGCTTCGGTCGTGGGTGTGGTGGACGTGCTCGCAGACGGCGGTATCGGCTCTACAACAATATAGATTCACAATTTGTTAAATAGTTTTTTTTTTTTGAAAAAACTTACTTCCGAGTTGATCTCCAAGGTTTATGAAGAAATCGTGGAGCTCGTCGGCATTCAGAATTGGGAGTGATGTGGACATTGTAAGTGATGTGTCTACTGAAAAAGGCAAAGTATACAACAGGAGGGATGAAGACATAAGGAAAAACAAAAGAGATGAAGACATAAGTTCAAGAGAAAGATGTTCCTGTGGGATCGATTATGGTTATGAATAAGCTGGTGACACATGGTTAGGAAGAAGGGGTGGAGTCTATTACATCAAGTCACGTCTCCTTGAGAAGGGGCGGGCTTATTGAGGGTCCTGAAGCAAACATTTCCTGAAAAATCTCCTTGAGATAGAAACAAAAAAACCTGCAATGGTTTGCTCTAAGACTCTGAATGCTGATCAACAACGTGTGTTCCAACGGGTATTAAGGGCTGTCTATGCCAAAAACAAAGTGAGTTACTGTAGGTAAAAAATACATGTATTCACATTTCAGAAAGAACCACTCGTTTTGTATGTTGGTGGTGCTGCTGGTACAGGGAAATCTGAACTTATTCGTAGATTAGTTCTCCAAATCGGATATCAGCATGTAATTGTCTGTAGTACCACCGCTAAGGCTGCAAAAAATATCGATGGTTCCACCGCCCATAGCGTTTTATTTTTGAATCCATTTTCTGAGGAAAAAGATGATGAACCTCTACCTCCACACCCTTATCTCCTTTTATTTATCGTGGATGAAATCTCAATGTGTAGTGCTACTCTGTTCAGGAGAATAGAGAAGAGACTAAGACAACTAACGAGGAAAGATGTGGTTTTCGGAGGGTGTACGGTTTTGCTTTTTGGTGATTTGCTCCAAATCCCTCCTGTGGTACAGAAACCATCAACTAACTGTTTCGAGGAGGATAGCACTGACTGGATTTTCAAATGTTAGCTGATTTTCAAAGAACAGTATTATTTTTTAAATTTCAGCGGAATTGTGGAAAAATGTGGTTCAGTATGATGAGTTGGAGATTCCTATGAGACAGGAGGATGATCCTGAATTTGTTGAGATGCTGAAGAGGTGGCGAGTTGGAATTTGCACAGAGGAGGATCGTGTTTTTCTCGATGATAATGCCCGTAAATTCGTCAACGAATTTAAAAGTGATGTTGTCTCAGAGTTCCGAAAATATTTTGGCAAGGAACGATCTATCATGATATTGGCTTATACGAACGAAATAACTGGAAAGATCAACAAAGAGGTAAAAATATATACAGATGAACATTGAAATGAATTTTTTTCAGATTACTCACAAGTTATTTGAGAAGTCACGACTTTTTAATGTGGTGAGAACCACATACATCCGAAAACCCGAGGAAGTGATGCCTGTACAACATCATCAAGTGATGTTTCAAGTTGGTTTGACAAGTAGAGTGCAAATCACGAGAAATGTGAATAAGAATTTTTTGAATGGCGAGACTGGTGTTATCACCAAAATTGTGGCAGAGAATCAGAATGTCGTATCACTTGAAATAAGGTATGTTTTGTCTCTTTTTTAAAAAAAGTACAATTTTTTCTCAGATTGGATTCTACCGAACAGTCTCTCGAGTTTCCGTCCACAAAAGTGTATGATTCCGATAAATGCGGTCATGAATTTTCTATCCATTCCGCCTATGCTGTCACCTACCACAAGGCTCAAGGACAAACTCTGGATGATGTTTTTTTGTCCGCTCATCGGAATTTGCCTCCTGCCCTTTTTTATGTTGGTGCCAGTCGGGTGCGTACTCGAGAAGGACTTCACATCCTCAATTGGAATGCAGGAGACACCATCAAAGCGGATCCTGAGGCTCTCGAGGAATATAAACGACTTCGAATCTCTATAGGAAAATCACCACTACCTCTTTAAGTTAATCATCTTGTTTCATTTCGAATTTTCAAATACCCCTTTCCCTCTCTTAATTATTCATCTTGTTCATCTTGTTCATAATCCCATTGACCCACTTCCCGTTTAGGGATTATATAAACAGTCTATATGAAACAGCAGCTGCTTCACCAATTCAAAGCATATCCTCGGTTATATGAATAAGAGCCATATCTGAAAGAGGCGGAGTTTGAGTTCTAAAAAAGGGGTGGAGCTTATGCTCTTAAAGAGCTAGAAATATATTGTTACGACTCATTTTAACGATTTATTATCGTCTCATTTGGTGACCATGTCTTCTCTCTCTGACATTGAAATGGAAGAAATTCCTTCTACATCAACCCATCGTACACCTATCAAAAAATGTGTACGGAAACTCAAGACTCCATTATCTTTTGATGACACTAGAAGAACTTTCTTCTTTGACCCTCCTCACCCTGAAATTACTCCCCCGAAAAGAGTGATGCCTTCAAGAAAAAGAGCAAGAATAGAAGATGATGATGATGATGTTATTATTCCTGCTACCAAGAGATTCTGTCCCTCAAAACGTCGTCCCCCTCCATCATGTTTGAAAACTTTTGGCTCAAAAAGACAATGTGAGTCATTTTCTCAAACCTATTATGAGTTTAATTGCTTTTAGATGGTGGTGGTGGTGAAATCAGACAGTTCAAAAAGAAAGAAAATTTCCCTACCACAGAAGAGATGGAGTTTTTCAACAAATATGTGGAGCTTGGAAAAGATTTAAAGTTGAAGAGACAAAATGATGTCTACTTGGCCCTCGAACCGATGAGAATGAGATTTTTGAATTTGGATCAGATTACTCCCGGAGATGCTCTCTACGTTCACGTTGCCAATTTGATTGATATTTTTGTCAGAATGATGATTCAAAAGGCTGGTGGAAATCTCGAAAAAACCGAATATTGGCTTCAGTGAGTTGATTGTTCCATTAAAAATTTACAAAAATAAATCTCTAGACTGGATCATGAAGGATATCATGAGAAACAAGGGTTTTTCATCAATCACAAAACATATAAGGCTGTTGATGGCGGTGTGATAATCAACCAAATTTCTACCCACATGCAATCAAATAAGAATATTTCTCTTGATAATGGTTTCACCGTTGCAATGAGTGTGTTCAAAGCGAGAGGAAAGTTTGTGAAAGGTGGATTCCGAGGTGCCGCCAAGAAGAGATTGAGAGGTCGCGGGCCGAGAAAATCCGAGCGGATTAAGGAAATCCTCTTGGTAAGTCTTTTTTTCCCGAAATGTCTCTCTAAAATGTGTTTCAGGCAATCAACTTTGGTGTGAAACAATGGCGTGTAATTGGTAACTCCCATTGTGTTCCGAAAGCTATCCTTCTTGGAAAAATGGAGACTGACATCAAGTCGATGGAGGATGGTGAAGAAAAAGAAAGTCTCAAAAACAAACTTCGCAACTTGACTCGTCAAGATGCTAGCCCTAAGACTCGAGAAACGAACCAGTTGAAATTGGCCAAAAAGTTTATGAAAGATTTGAATTTGGATCAAAACCAGGAGGAACACGGACTTGATGATATTGAAAAGATTGCCAAACTGATGCCCGATTACCAGTTCATTGTATGGTGGATCGAAGGAAGGCAACCTGTTGCAAGTGAGGCAGCCCGATTCAATACGGAAGGAACAAAGTTTATTGGCCTATTCTACCACAGACATCACTATGAATACGTCACCCACATTGTCAAACCAAAACCAGCACGGTGAGTAATTTTTAGTAACCACGTTTCCTTTTTTTCCTTCTTTCCTTTTCTTACACACTACCAAAACCTGTGAAGGATGAGACTCACAATACGTGAGTTGAAAGAACTGAACAAAAAAAGATCACATATGAAATGACACAGAAATGACACAGAAATGTGTAAAGATTGTGTAAACAATGCGTTTTTTACAGATTTTGCTATAAGTGCTATAAATTCGATGATGATAATCACTACATCAGATGTACGGCTACATGTAGACGGTGTGGTACAGCCAACTGCAAGCCAGGATATGTGAAAATTCATTGTGATGCCTGCAACATTGACTTCCAAAGTCAACAATGTTTTGATGCCCACCTGGAACCTGTGTCAGGACATGCCCTTCCCTTCTGTGAAAAGTATTTCTCGTAAGTTTTTCTTTTCTTTACTTTGCTAACCACGTTTCCTTTTTTTTTCAGGTGTCAAAGTTGTCTTGTCATTGACAAAACGGACAAATACAGTGGAATAACCCACAAATGTGGGGAAACACACTTTTGTTACGTCTGTCGAGAGAAGAAGGCAAAGGATCACGAATGCTCCCACAAGATCCCTACAGATAAGGATAAGAAGAAGATGAGGGAGAAGCAGGAGAATTGGAAGGTTTTGGTATACGATATGGAATGTATCGTTGCCAGTTCCGGAACTTTCAAAGGTAAAAATCTGATATTTTATTAGTTTACAATAGATTTTTACAGAGGATACGGCTAGAAGTCCCAAACACGAACCCAATATGATTTGTGTCCGGATGTTTTGTAGCGAATGTCACGGGAAACCAGGGTGTAAAATGTGTGGTGAACCGTGGTACTACAGTTACAAGAACTGTGAAGGAGTGTCCGAAGAACCAGAAGCCACGGAAACCATCGAAGAAGAACCAGAAGAAGATGAAGATGAGGACTC
>GL380582.1:0-20068 GCA_000143925.2 Caenorhabditis brenneri
TCTTTAAAATGACCTCAAGAATGCTTGACCTATGTAGTTTGTGTGACGTGGGAGGGGCCATCCACTCAAAAATAGCAACACACACGTTATCGAGAAATTCAAATCTTTTCTCTCCTCGAGATATCTCGGGATATTTTACACTTTTGAAGTTTAATCTTGAGAAGTTCATCAAACTTTTTGGAGCTTTTGGGACCGATTTTTCGAAATATAGATATTCTGAACCTAGGATATGTATTAAAATCAATGAAAATAGAAAAATCTTACAGTAATCTTTTCTTCGTTTCGAGACCCATATTGGTAATTGCTCAATTTAAGCAAGACTATTACTCCTTCCCCCCCTTCCCCGCCTCTGTTCGGAACGCACTGCAATCTCTACCCCCTTTGCCTCTCATACTTTTATTGTCCTTGTGGCCAAGTGGCTAGAGCTGCTGGTTTGGAAATATTCAACCCGGGTTCGAACCCCATCAGAGTCAAATCTTTTTTTCTTTTTTTTCCTCACCACTTACCACTCCAAAAGTTCAAAATACCCTCCAAAAAAAAAAACACAAGAATAAAGGGGCGTGGGAATATATCCATTTTTGTGAAATCCGAGCCTGCAAAAAAAGAGCACAAAAAGAGCAAGGAGGTTCTCACATACATTTTCGTGTCTCTATAGAAAAGAAGAGGAGGAGAGGAAGAAGAAGAAGAGAATAGGATACTAATTGAATACGTGTTTTGGGAAGGGGGATTCATTTTTGCTGCTTCTCTCATTTTTCCACTCCTCCTCATCTTTTTCTTTTTTTTACTTGATTTTTCTTTTTTTTCTGAATTTTTTTTGAATTATGATGGATATTAGATTTGAAAAAAAAATGATCAAAAATTCAAAAAAAGTTTTGAAAAATTTTGAAAATTGCAGGTTAGACCCTGCCATTTATACATCCAAAAATGCCAAAACCTCAACATTTCGAATTCAAAAAATTCAATTTCTTTGATTTTTTCTCCTCTTTCCATACATTTTTCCTCCTCCTATTCATTTTGGGAGGGAGCCTCTCTATTATTTACTTTTGGAATTTTCGACGGTGTGTTGTGTGAAGTAGACGGGGAAGAGAAGACAAAGTTAAGTAAATTGAAGAGCTTGAAAAATGGAAGGGGGGCTCGTGACATATGTTTAACAAGTTGAACAGATGATGGTTTTGACGTAACGAGAGGGTAGCTGGGGCGATACGTTCAACGTGTGCCCGCCAATTTTGAATTTTTTCTATTGCTTGGCCTCTTTGAATTTCGTGAGGTCCAACTATCTCAGAATTTGGTTTTCTAGGTCACCAATCACTTTATGATTTTCTCCCCATTTTGTAAAACTCAAAAAAAGTAAAGTTTGCCGCGAGTAATATGCTCGATTTTTTGGAATTGCTCGGAATAAAAAGTTCCCGGTATTTCGACTATAACTCAGCTAAAAATGAAGATATTGGCTTGGTAGGAAAAAAAAAGAAATTTTTTTTTGTAGCAAATTTCAAGACGCATCTGGACATATAAAACGTTGCTTACAAAAATTGTTCGTTACCTAACTATTCAGGGATTTTGCGGAACGGGATTCGGAATTCCGAATACTCCGATAATTTGGAGCTTTTTCGGAATCAAATTCCGACCGGAATAATCCAAAAAATTATCGGAACTTAGAAGATACGGAATATTCAGAGATTCCGAATTTCCGAAAGTTGAAAAGTCGGAGTATCCCGAGATTCCAAAAACTTCGAAAAAAAAGTCCTTCCGCACACCCCTGCTAACTATCCTAAATATCATTTTCTTGAACACCAGGTAACTTCCTGATCACTTTCCGAGTTTTGGAAATCAAAAATATCAAGTTTGCGCCGAGTTACGCTCAATTTTTCGAAAATGCTCAGAATAAAATTTCCCAGTATATTCGCTATAACTTAATTCAAAATTAAGATTTTTTCATAGTTCAGACCAATTTGTGAAAAAATTTTTGAACGCGTTTAGGATGAAAATCTGGAAATTTGAAATTTTCAACAAAAAAAAAATCATCTTGGCTGACACCCAATAGCACTACCGAATTCTAAGAATTCCCATCCAGTCTGGGCACTTTCCAACGATTTCCCCTCTACAAATTCGAGCAGACTCTCTCTCTCTCTCCCCCCATACTATAATTATTCATTACCTCCGTCACCATATAAGATTTTTGATGTTCATCAAATATATATTCTGAGTCAGAGAGAGAGAGACACGAAATGGGGGCGAGTAGACGGGGCTACAAAATCCTCCTTTTTAAGCACATTTGGATTCTGATTTTCATCCTATTTAACTAAAAAACTTCCTCTAAAACCTGTCTTTTCTGTCTTTTTTTCCCTTCCCTGACTTTCAAAAAAAAAATCTCCGAAAAATAAGAAAAAAGTTCGGAAGTTTTCCTCTCGCCTTCCGAATTATTCAAAAACTTTGAAACGAGAGAGTATGACAAGCTGAAGAGACGCAGAGAAGTTCAGAAATTCTTCTATGAGCACACACCTTTTTGTGATTCTTGTGCTGGAAATCTTCGAAAAAAAACCTGATGTTTTTTTTTGAGAGGATTTTTGGGGAGATTTTCAGATTTTCTAGATTTTCGTCTGATTTTTTCCGTGGATTTTGGAAGCATTTTGTAGAGGCTAAGGAACTACAAACTACAAATTTCTGTTAGCCTCTTTGAATTTTTCGAATTTCAAATGACGTCACGTTATGGAGGTTTTTGGGAAGTTCGAACTTCGAAAAAAATAAAAAGAAATAAAATTTGAAAAACAAATCATTGCTCAAAACGTTTCTACTAACCACTAACATTATATATCTCTACTAACCTCTTTGAAAAGTGAGTTGGAGGGAATTCAAATTTTCATTTTTCTTTGATAAAAAGTCGTGTTAAAAGGAACAGAAACCCTATTTTTAATCAAAATTCAAATCCGTCGTCAAATATGATGCCAAGTCTGCAAACACCTCCTTCCCCCAGCTTTCCTGTCCCCTTCCTGAGATACCAGACGCCGCGCAACGATGTCTATGCCCTCTCCCTTTGCTCCCTCTGCGGCCCTCGTGGTGTAGTGGTAAACGCTCCCGTTTTGTAGTCTCGCGACGCGGGTTCGATTCCACACACCGCAGTTTCTTTTTGTTTTTTTTCTTAACTTCTTCTGGTGCCTTACGGTTCGTTTTAGTCATTTTTAGTCCAAATCTATCAATTTTCCAGGATTCCACCCATCCAAAAAATGACGACATCAACATCCCCAAACAACGGCGTGAAGCTGATCATTTTCGACAAGGACGGTACTCTTTTGGATTTTCACAAAATGTGGATGCCATATGCGACGACTACTGTTCGATTGTGAGTGTTTTCTGGCTAGTTTTGACTGAAAAACCGACGTTTTGAAGCATTTTTGGCCTAACATGGGGAAATTTGGGCTTTTCGACCATTTTAGGGGTCAAAACCCAGAGTTTTTCACTGATTTCACCCTAAAAATGCTCCAAACTCTATTGAATCACCAAAAATTCCAGGTTGGAAGCGGCCACAAACATCCGTGTCGGACCTGCTGTCTACAAGACATTGGGAGTGGATCCAGTGGCCGGAAAGGTTGGTAGGTGGCCTAGAATCCACTCTGATGGCCTAAAGGCCAGAAACCATCTTCAATGGCTCCCTGGGGAAAAATTGAAAAATTGGCATTGCTGCTCCAAAAAAATGACATCATTCTTTTTTTTTTGAAAATTTTCTTTGGTTTCAGGTTTCAATGGGAGCGCTCGCCGAGAAGACGTTGACCGGCATTCGGGAGGATATTTCGTTGACTCTTCAGGTAGGGACACACTACAAACTACAAAATACAAACTCCAAAAATAGCTGGAGAGGCTTAGCGGGCACTTGTAGTTAGTTGGACAGGGGCACAAGATATTCAGAGCTGCACATCTCGGTTGTTTTTAGAGCTATCAAAAACTTGTAAACTGATAAAATGCTCAAAATGTTTTGCTGACCATTTCATTTGTTGATCACTTTTTCAAATGTTCAAAGGCAACCGAGATATACTGCTTTGAACACATACAAAATGAACTGTGTGGTAAATTTTTGTTATTTCAAGTTTGGAGCATCGTATCTCGGTTGTTTTTAGAGCTATTAAAAAGTAGTCAACTAAAAAACTGCTCAAAATGTTATGCTAAACATTTCTCTAGTTGATCACTTTTTCAAATTTTCAATTCTAACTGAGATATGCTGTTCTGAGCATGCGGTTGTACCTCTATTATGGGTCTAACGGCATTCTGGTCCTTTGACTTCGCTACTATTCCACAAAATCCATGTTTTCCAGACATTCGGCATCACTCAAGTGGAAGCGGAAGCCTACGTACACGGATGTGTTCCAGAAGCGTCGCCGGGTGAGATGTCGCCAGTCTGTGATATGCCCGCACTCTTCACCACTCTCAAAGCGATGGGTATCAAGATTGCCGTTTGTACCGCCGATTCGAGGTTAGTGGGTGGCCTAGGAAAAATGGCCTAGAATTCTGGAAGGTGGCCTAGAAACCCCAAATGGCCTAGAATTTGAGATTGGTGGCCTAGAAAACCATATGGCTTAGAAATCGGGAGGGTGGACTAGAATATGGCCTAGAATGCGGGGGGTGGCCTAGAAGTTAAGAAAATGGTCTAGGAAAATCAAATAGCCTAGAATTCCAGGTGACCCACAATCTGAGAAAATGGCCTAGGAAACCAGTATAGCCTAGCAATTCCGATTAGGTGGCCTAGGAAACCTAATCGTTTGGATGGTATAAAAAGTCAAAGTGGCCTAGACTTCCGGAAAGTGACCTAGGAAATCTAGAATTCCGGGTGGTGACCTGGAAAACTGATAAGGCCTAGAATTCCGGACCGTGATCTAGAAAACTGATATGGCCTAGAATTCTGCTATACGGCCTAGGAAACCAAATAGCTGAGAGTTCAAGAAGTCTAGCCTAGTAACTTGGCCTTGGCCTGACTTTTCCCATCCCATGGCCTAGATTCCCAAACCTCTCGATTTCCAGAGCCGCCACCATGGATCAGATGAACAAGATGCGTGTGGTGCCACTTTTGGATGATATCGTATGCGGAAATGACGTTGGAATCGTCCCGAAACCATCACCACACTGTGCTATCCAGATTTGCAAACGATTGGGTGTGGAGTTGAAGGTAAGCTTTTGTGCTCTAGGGGCGCTCTTCTTTGAGAAGTGAGCAATGGCGCTCTAGTGACAATATTCTGAAAACTATCATTAGAGCGGACTTTCCTATTTTCGAAAATTGCAGGAAACCTTGATGGTTGGCGACACAATTGCGGATTTGAAAATGGGAAAAGTGGCGGGACTCCGAGCCTCGGTGGCGGTGATGACGGGTGTGGGAACACGCGAAACTTTAGCAGAGTATTCCGATTATTTCGTGAGTTTTTACTTTTTTGAAAAATTTTGAAAAAAAATTCAGCTGAAACTTCAAAAAAAAATAATTTTTTTTGGAAAATGGATTTTTCTTCAGAATTTTTTTCTGCAATCTTCTCAATTCTGATACGAATCGATTCAAAATTTCACGCTGAACAAAAAATTATGTTGCGCCAATTCTTGAAAATCGATAGGAAGCGAGATATAGGCCGGCAAAGTTGAGGGCGGGTCGAGTGCGCCCCCTTTCTGTTTCTTTGGCTTGTGTCTTGCTCCAAAGCGATTTTCAGACAAAACTCCAGGAGACTTTTTTGCTCAGCGGAAAATTCTGCGTCGTTTCATGTACACTTTTGAGAATTTTCGAAAAAAAAATTTCTTTTTGAAAATCTGAAAATTCGTTTCCAGCTCGAAGACATCAGCGAACTCCCCCACCTAATCACAAAAACGATGACGGAGGATACGAAGCGTGGATAGACTACAAAAACTACAAAAAAAACGCAAAAAATATAAAATTTGGCTTTTTCACTTTGTAAATAGATCTTGTCTCTTTCTCTAATTCTCACTCTCTCTCCTCTCTCTCTTTTTTTTACAACCCCTTCTTCATTTGATCATTTTGATCTCTCCGAGTCGATTATTGTGTCGGATCTCTCTGTTAAAAAGCAAGCAATAATTCTTGAATTCTAGAAAACCATCCATGTAGATTTCTAAAGAAAAAAAAAATAAATTTTTGAAATTCAAAATGTTTTATGAAATGGAGCAGCATTTAAGAGCAGTACAAACCGGTAACAATTTCAGGTCGGGAAGATAAAAGCAGAGAAAATCAATATCTATTTATTATAAAACTTCTTGTTGATGTATTGAATCGCCTTTTGCACATCCAGGACAACCATATCGATCAGGGTGTAGGTGGGTTCTTCAACAGAGTCCGCCTTGAGAAGGTCCTGGAAAGAAAAACAAGTTGGGGAGTGCTGGTAAAACATTTCCTACAAATTGGCCAAAAAACCAAGTCAAAACCATTATTTTGAGCTAATTTATAGTCGAAAACTGGAAACTTTTTATTCAGAGCGATTTCTCTTTGGAAGGTGGAAAGTGATCAGAAAGTTATGAGTGGTTTGGAAGCCCAAAAAGTTGAGCTCCCGGCTGATTTTCATGCTAAATTTCAATTTTCATAAAGCCAAAATTCCCTACAAACTAGTCCAAAATGCAAGCCCAATTCTTGGTTTCGAGCGGAGTTAGGGTTGGTATACTTGGAAATTTTTATTCTGAGCAATTCGATGTTTTTCGAGTTTCACCCTCCTTTAAGGTACAAACTAAGAGCTTCTGGTAAGCAATGAGAAATTTGACGCTAGACGCTAGCTTGTAGACGCCAACTTGCAATTCTTGAAGCGTTCATAAAGTTGGTATCACTTATATCCTCCCTGTTTTGACGCGCAATTTGTAGTTTGTAGTCAAATTGCCTCTACAAAACGACACCCGGCTCCTTTTGTAGAGAAATATCGTCTTGAAGTCTTATCCTCTATAAGAAACCAGCTAAGGAGTTGATAAAGCATTATCCCGGGATATCAGACCCCCCATAGAACCTTCCAGAACCTAAGTTTTTTCACCCTGCTGTGAAATTTCCCATACGTAGTAACATCTGGATAATTACGAGATATCCGTCATTATTGGCCATAATTCAAAGTGCCACTGACCTCTTCTATCATTTGAAAGTGTACTGTTCATCTGTCATTACTAGGCACTACTAAGAGTGCTAAGGACCTTTCATATCATTTGAAAAGTGGGCACTTAGGACAACAGAGAGATAGAATAGACAGCTAATGCAACATGTGTGAACCGAGAGAATGTTCTAGATGGGGGAAGCCACGCCTACTGACCTTGGCGGGGTATAAATAGGCAGGGAGAACCTTGGGTTATTCATTCGCCTCTTTTTCTGGCTCTCCTGTGTTTGAGTTGCCTACCCCCTCCTTCAGAAATGAGGACGGCCTATTGATTTTTCCAAATTTTATCTATTCTTTTTCTATTTATCCACTAAGCATCTGCTCCGAAGCTCGTCGAGGACAAAGGGGTGGTTCACTCAGACTCGACTACAAAAACTTTCCGGGAATTCCTGACCGAAAGTTTAATGAACTCGATAGAGCGCTGAAACGAACCCAATGGCCATTCCAAGCCATTTATGAAGTAAGTTTAAATGAACTTCAGAAAGTTTTTTTTTTTGGATTATGTGTAGGGATCGCAACATAATTTTCAAAGTGCATATTTCTACAAACTTTTTGCATATATGTCTTCATAACGTTGAAACTAGTATGTTCCCAAATTTTTTTGAAAAAACATTCACTACTACCTGAGTTACAGCTCTTTTTCTGTGAAATTCATTAGTACTGAAGTTGCTGTCGGGCGTCGCCGGCGGCAAGGAAAAAGGGGGAGAGGGCGACCCGCGGGGTTGAACCCCCGCCGACTGATCGCCGTCGAGATGCGTTACCACTATACCATGACTGCGGAAAACCGGCCGGAAAGAGATGGCCCTTATCACTTAGCGGCGGCCACCCCTGTGAACCACTGCAATTGCAGCCGTTTTTTCTCCAAATTTTCGAGCAAGAACGATCATAACTAAAAACGGCGAACTCCTAGAGAAAAAGTGTGAATAGGAAAGTTATTGGAAATTTTCCGTAGAATCCGATGGTGAAGAGAGATCATGCGTGTTCGAGCTGCATCATCCCTAAAAACCCGAAAAACTGATGACTCGAAAAGTGACTCCTGTTCAGAGCGGTACTAAATGTGCTAAAACAGATCTAAACAGGCTGAAAATTGATACACAGCTTATTCGTGGGCTTTATTAATAGAAAAATTCATAAAAAGTGTAGGTCATCACTGAAAATTTTCCACAGTTTTCCAGACAAGGTGATGAAAAATCCTGAAATTCGGCGAACTCTTGAGCCTATTCTAAAGACAGGGTCCATTTTGAAATACCCAAAATGTATAGAATCCATTAAAAAATTATGCGTGTTCGACTTTTTTGGTCACTAAAATCGAAAAAAACACTGAAAATTTTCAATTTCCTAACTTTGTCTGGAAAACTAGAAAAGATTGTGGTGAATGGGTATCACCATCGTGTTCTACGGCTCAAGTTACATAAAGACAAATCAAATATGTCTTCCCAACCTTGTTCCACTTTTTGGTACAGTCCCTCAAACCTGTCTAGGTACCCCGCCGGCAAGCTTTTCGACGCTCCGCCCCCTTTCATTGCGGTCCCTAACTATATTTGGTTTTCTTCAGTTTTTGTGCCCGGTAAAAAAAACTTAGTTGCGCCTCGTAGAGGCTAGTCTAGCTATTTGAGGCAATATGCCGTCGTAATGCCCGGCAAGTTTGAAAGTGCACTGTTCATCTGTCATTACTAGGCACTATTAAGAGTGACAATGACCTCTTATATCACTTGGAAGTGGGCACTTAGAACAACAGAGAAATTTGAAAATGACAGATAATACAACATGTGTGAACCGAGACAGAATGTTCTAGATGGGGGAAGCCCCGCCCACTGACCTAGGGAATGCTGACCTTGGAAGTGAGAGGGGTATAAATAGGCAGGGAGGACCTTGGGTTATTCATTCTCCTCTTTTTCTGGCTCTCCTGTGTTTGAGTTGCCTACCACCTCCCTCAGAAATGAGGACGGCCTATTGATTTTCTCAAATTTCATCTATTCCTTTTTCTGTTTATTCCTCTATTCTACACCCAGTACGGTGTCGGAACATTTTTCAAAAGTGTTCCGCAGCTTTGAATGCAGAACCAATTTCTTGAAAGCCTTCAAAAGGCTAAATCCTGAAGTTGAGGATGCTGTGGACAAGCATCTGTACTTGTGTGAGGACAAAAAATTTGTCAAACACAATGAAGACTACAAACCGGTGAAAAATGAAGAGTCACTATGTGATGGTTTGTGCCTGAGCGAGTGAGTTTGATGCTTTCTTCCAGGTTTTTTTTCAAGTTTCGAATTTCAGTTCAAATCACTATATGGAAATCGTCCAGATATCATGAATTTGATTCTGTTGAAAGATGAAAGGAGAATGTTGGTCGAGTGCACGGACGCATGCGGATGCTTTGGAGGTGTATAATGAAGGCGAAGATAGAGAATTTGGAGTCTGTGCAGCCGAGGAAATTGAGGAAGGCGAACTGATGACGGAGTACACCGGTCTAATGTCTAAGATCGTGCGCGATAAGAAGTTCAATGCGTCATATGTAGCCGACTTCTCAGTCCGATGGGTAAGTGAACTTTGGAAAAATAATTATCCAGACATAAACCAACAAGCTCATTTTACAGAAACGTTTCTCGGTTCTTCAACAACCATTGCGATGCTAACACGATGTTCGTGGAAACTGAGAGCCGTCAGACGAAAGATCAAGTGTGGAGAGCCAGTCAATTACTATGAAGCGGGTTCATACAATTTTTTAAACTGTTTTTCTAACACTTGTTCTGATGATTGTTCATATTCTACCAATATTTTTTTTGATAATAAACTTTCGAACTATACTTGGTCTTCGTTCTGTTTTGGTACACCTAGCACAACAAACTTCGTTGCGCCTGGTAGAGGTTTTTTTTAATCTTGGCGGTGGGAAGGAGGAATTTTCAAAAGCGCAGCGCATGTAGAATTGGGATGATACTGAGAGTGTGTCGAAGGTGGCTGCCACATAGGTTTCAAGACGCATATCTTCTGAAGGAGCAAAGCTAGGAAAAAGTTGTCAACAGCAAAGTTGTTCAAAATATTTGTTTCTACAATTTTGCAGTTGACGGTTTTTTTCTAACTACAATAGTTACTGAGATATGGGTCTTAGAATTCGGAGCTTCTTGGAGGCGTGAGTACAGGAAAGCAGGAGGCTTTTCAAGAGGATATCTTCAAAAGGAGGGGCGCTGGGAAATAGTTGCTAACTACAAAGTCGCTCAAAATTTTACTTTGTACAACTTTGTACTTGACTATTTTTCCATAGCTGTGCTCGATCCGCACTCTTTCTCTTCTATCTCTGAGTCACACCTGTGTACAGTGACACATTCCTTTCTGCCCCCACACCTTTTAATATAATTGTTCCCCGCCCCTTTGATTCTCACATATAAACCCCCTTTGTTGTAATATATTTTATCGTTCCAATAAAGCCTACAGCTTGCAAAGAGCGTAATAGCTATGACAGTTCTTGAGATATGCGCCTTTAAAAACGGACGGGGAGGAATGTGAGTCGCGTGAGGTAGAGGCGCATATCTCAGGAACCAGTACAGGTAGAGAAAAATTGACATCAGCAAAGTTGCTTAAAATTTTACGCTTTACATGTTTATAGTTGACTATTTTTCAATAGCTATGATAGTTATTGAGATATGCGCCTTGAAAGTAAAGGAACCTTTCTACCGACTTGCTAACAGCTTGTCAGATATTTCCCGGGCTTCATTTTTCTACAAAATCATCTAAGTATCTCCTCATAACTTCATTTTCCCACTCCTAAGCTCACCTGAAAATGCAGAATTGCATTGCCAACCGGAGTCTTTCCCTCGACCAACACCATTGAAAACACGCCTCCCTCCTCAGTTGACGCAATCTCCACACTCAATTTCGAGATTCTCTTCGGTGTCTGATAGCCGATAATCGATTTGATGATTCCTTTTCGGAACAACTTCTCCGCTGAGCTTTTGTAACTTTTGATTTGATCCAGGGAGGCACGTTCTTTCTGGATTTTTCCGGCTTCTTTGGTGTTGGGACGGAATGACAGGCGACGGGATGTGCGGGAGAGATTCTGGAAATTTGGATAATATGGGAAATTGTTGAGGCTTAGAGGTACGAAATCTCTAGAAAATTTGATGAGTTTTGGTCGAAAAATCATCAAAAACGGATTTTTTTTGTAGAGGCTAAGCAATACGTGTAGATTGGAGCCTAGCGACTCTGTAGTTTTTGTGTTCTGTCACTGGAACCAGGAAAAGCTGTGCTCTTAGCCTCTACAAATTTCGCTAAGCAGCTCCACCAATCCTACCTGCAAACACGTCTCCAAATACTCCTCATATCTTGCCAACTTCTCATTCAACTCCTCTCTCTGCTCCATTAGTTTCCTTCTCGTCGCCGCAATACTCTTCTTCTGCTCCTGTCGTTCTCTTTGTCTTCTTTCATGGAGCCGGATGTCATTGGCAATATCTGTGACGATCGATTGATACTTATCCGATTGAGTCGTCCTTCCGTCCTCTTCCAGTTGTCGGAGATCGGTTTTCAGGTCGGTTTGGATGGTTTGGAGGGCTGGGGTGACCTGGAAATGGGACGATAGTTGATGGGGACTCTTTCTGAAGTGCAAGGGGCTTCAATTTATTCAGAAAAATTTGGAAATCGACTGAAAAAATCTGAAAATCGACTCTTGTTAGATTTTCTGTCAGCCTGTCTTGAGGTGAGCCCCCCTCTCAAGGCAGAGAAAGAGAGTAACCTCTACGCCCTCTCTCCCGTTGGCTTTTGAAGCGTGCGTGGCCTAGTGGCTAACGCTCTCGATTTTGAATTTTTCAACG
Organism: Caenorhabditis brenneri; assembly: GCA_000143925.2. Classification (NCBI taxonomy): domain Eukaryota; kingdom Metazoa; phylum Nematoda; class Chromadorea; order Rhabditida; family Rhabditidae; genus Caenorhabditis; species Caenorhabditis brenneri. The sequence goes on from GL380582.1 coordinate 11,906, forward strand.
CGGGTTCGATTCCGGTAGGGGCAATTTTTTTCTTTTTTTTTGTTTCAAAACCTCACATTCTTCTTCTGCTCAACCAACTGCTCAACATCATTCCCTTCGACTTCTTCCAACAGCAACTCTACCACCTGTTTCTTAGCCCGCGTGAACAAATGAGCTTGAGTACCATCTGGGAGCATTTCATTGGGTGATGGATGCAGTTGAAGCATCACAACTCCATCAGAAGTGACCACATCATCCACGGATTCAATCAAGTGAGCGATTTGATCTTCGGCTCCTTCGGAAATGTCGTTTTTGTGTTTTCGTAGGCATTCAATGACAGTTTGTAGGTGTTTATCGATTAGGGAGAGGGTTGGCTTGTGGAATGGATCAAACTGAGTGAATTCGTTCATGGAGTAGACCTCATCAAGTGCCACGTTTCGGACGTTTAGGTTGATGTATTCACTGGAATTTAGGGAGTGGTTAGACTGAGCAATTGTTGAACTTTTAAAGGCTAAGAGAGCAGAAACTAATCTAAACTTAAATTTTGTAGAGGCTTAGACTACAAAGACTACAATCTTCCCTCTTCAAAACTCACATGAATTTCTTATGAATCGTGTGAACATTGGCGTTTAACAACGACAAAAACCACATTTTATTGGCATATCCCTTGTTAGCCACGGCGTTCTCTGTGAAGTGAATAATGGCTTCGAGGCGATGAGTGGCATCATCGGTGATGGATTTCCCAAGGGCACGAAACAGGGAACGGGGAGAGGTGAGGTGGTGACTGACGAAGACCTGGAAGATTTTGGTGTAAGAATAGTGGAAAAATATTGAAAACTAGCAAAACTACGAGGAATACAAGGTATGAAGTCGCTTGGCCTCTACATTTTTTCCTTTAACCAAACCAAACGTAATTAACGAAATGATTCAGTTAATCACATTAATTTTTGAAAGAATTTTGGTTCAAAAACCAACGGAAACTGATGAAAAAAACTGATAAGGATTGTAGAGACTAATGATATTTGGAGCTGTATTTTTTGAGAATAATGGGGGTGAATGACAAAACATCGGCTTCATTCACTGTAAAATTAAAAAAATCTCCATAAGGTTCCATCCATTTTGGTCCAAAAACCAACAAAAACGCAAGAAAACTGACAAAGATACAGTAGTTTCAAGATTTGTTGAGGCTAAGCAAAGTTTGTAGTTTGTAGCCGAGCTTACCTCTACAAATTGAATAAGCCGGAGTTCCACTAATTGGATAATGATTGTAGAGGCTAAGCGTTTTTGTAGCATTTGTAATGTTATATAGAACATTTTGTAGAGGCTTCGATAATATTTTGTAGAGGCTAAGGACACAAAAGCTACAAAGTGAGCCCCGGGACTTGTAGAGGCTAAGTGATCCTTAAGGGTTTTCGCATGACTAGCACTGTGTAGAGGCTAGCCAATTTTGTAGTATTTGTGCCCTAAGCCTCTCCAAACCCCCAAACCAACCTTAAACGCAAACATCGCCACCGTCTGATCAATCTGCATCGCGGTAGCCGCAGGGAACTGATGTCGGAGTGCTGTTTCCAGGTAAGACGTCATATAGACGCAACTCTTTGGTAACTTGAAGCTCTCAAAAATCGCATTCATGAACCTCTCACTCCATTTCGCCAAAAACGAAATGGAGCTGCTTAGAATATCCGAGACAGCCGTATCCTGCAACGCCTTCTCCGCCGATTCCACCGGCCGCCCGTACAAACTCTTGTAGAGCTCCATTGGATCCAAATGGAATGTCTTGACACGAGACTCCTCATCGATGAAGTTGGTGAGTTCTTCGATGATAGATTGACATGGATCAGAGAGAATATTGTCAAAAGTAGAAAGTTTCACAGTCTCCGCTGTGGCTTGCATGAAATAATTCGATTGGAAATCTTCGATAAGTCTCAACTGAGCAATATTCCTTCCCATGAGCTCACAAAGGAGGCGGACCAGGAGGAATTGCTCTCGATTGTCACTGAGGAATCCAAAGATGGGGGAGACCACTTCTGTCATCACCTCAGTCCTGTTTTCCCTCAGGTTTTCTATCAAGTTTGCCAAGTAATTCGGCTTGGTCTGCAAGTAGTAAAGCAGCTGCTCCAGGGACTCCACTGACGATTTTTCTCGTTGCTTCTTGTTCGAAACTTCGGATTTTGCTGCGAAATCTTCCGCGGAGACTACGGTCTTGTCACGATGAGCAATCACTTCCTGAAAGAAAAAAAAATCAAAAAACCTTCAATAAAAGAGCACTGTACCTGTAAGTTCAACCGATTTTTAATGAGAAGTCCAATATTCTCATCCATTTCTTCCAGATTCTTATCCAGCTGCCGATTCGATGCCATTAGTCTCGAAACCTCGGTTTTGGACTCGGCGACTTCCAGGTCGTCGGAGAAATCCACCTCGCCACGTGGCAATTGGTTGACGAATTTTCGGACAAGAGAGAGGGATGGGGTGGAGGTGGTTCCTGAAGATTTTCGTTGAAGATATTGAAAAATGGTCAACTACAAAGTTGTAGAACGTAAAACTTTGATTAAGTTTGCTGTTGTAACTTTATTCTAGCTCAAGTGGTTTTTGAGATATGCGCCTTTGAAATCGAGGTTCTCTGGCGGCAGAGAAAGGTCTCCAATTTTGAAGGCGCATATCTCAAAAAAGGGCGGAGCTAGGAGAGAGTGATCAACAGCAAAAATGCATGAAATTTTTTGCTCTACAGGTTTTTGATTGATTTTCTTTGATTGCTTCGCCGTTTTCTGAGATGTGCGCCTTCAAAGTTGAAACGCCCCCTCTCCTCTTAATTTCTCTGCTTGTCCACTGCCGGGTGGCCACCCTAACTTTAAAGGCGCATTTCTCAAAAAGGGGCGGAGCTAGAAAAAAGTGGTTAACTGCAAATTTGCTCTAAATATTATGCTCTACAAGTCTGTTGTTGACTGTTTTTTGATAACTTTACCCGTTTTTGAGATGTGCGCCTTCAAAGTTGGGACGCCCCCTCCCCCCCTAATTCTCTGCTTGTCCACTGTCAGGTGGCTACATTGACCTTAAAGGCGCATATCTCAAAAAGGGGCGGAGCTATAAAAATGTGGTTAACTACAAAAATGCTCAAAATTCTGTGCTCTACAAGTCTGTAGTTGACTATGTTTTGATAGCTTTGCCGCTTTTTGAGATATGTGCCTTCAAAGTTGAGTCGCTCCCCTTACCTTCTTTCCATACGTGCTTTTGCCGGAATGATACCCTGACTTCAAAGGTGCATATCTCAAAAAGGGGCGGAGCTAGAAAAATGTGTTTAACCACAAGAATGCATGAAAATTTGTGCTCTACAACTTTGCAGTTGACAACTTTTTTCTAGCTTTTACCGTTTTTGAGATATGCGCCTTTAAAATTATAGCTCTGCCTCTAAGGTACCCAAACCTTCAAGGCATAATCCTTACTAACCAGAACAGCTAGAAGAAAGTGATAAACAGTAAAGTTGCCAAAAACTCTATGCTCCAGAACTTTGCACTTTCCACGCTTCATCCCCTTCAAAAATATTCCCCTAAAACTCACTCAACAACTCCAAATCCTTCCGATTCCGGTACACCTTATAATGCGACTGAATCTTTGCCGCTGCCTCCTCTTGCTCCTTCTTCAGCTCCGCCTCCTTTGCAGCTTTCTTCGCATTGAGAAGCTTCCGGAACACACTTTGTCCCTTGACAACTTCCCGTTCTTTTTCCTTCCAGTACTCATCGAAATTCGAATTTTCCGTGCGAATCAATGGAAGAAGAGTAGAATTCCATCGAAGAAAGGTGGGATGAAGAGGGGATTGAGATGTGGTTGAGTGGGTTTTATCGTCAGATTTCACGTAGACTGTGCCAAGTGAGAATTCATGATCTAGCCAGCCTTCTGGAGCATGTTCTGGATGTTTCTGTAGCTCATCTGAGAATTTCTTAGAGTACCAATGAACAAGTTCCTCTCGGAATTCCTCAGAATTTGGCAATGTCTTCAGAATCTTCTGGATTTCTTTCTCGGTCTTTGCCTTGTTAATCTCCACAACCGTATCCGCCAATTTGAATGCTTCCTGCACTTCCTGGTTAGTCTCCTTCATCAAATCCTTCACATCCTCCATGGATCCAGGCTTCTTCTGGCCCAACTTCCTCGAGTAGAAATCCAGATTCTCTTCGATATAAAAATCAAATGAAATACTCCTTAGAATTATCTCCACACCTTCCGAATCTCCACGTTGTAATGCTCCATTCAGCTCCAGAATCTGACGACGTTCCGGGGAGATGCTGGAGTACTCTCGGACAATCTCTGCCAGTTGCTCTTGGAGCAGGAATTCCTGGTCATCAGAGAGTGTCTCATACTCCTTTTTGAGCCGATTTGAGTACAGTTTTGTATTGGATTTCTCCACATCCTGTGCCAAGTTCAAATGTGGATTCAGAAGAGATTTGAGAACGTCTTCCGAGGATCCATGCTCCACAGCAATCTTGACTTCAACCAGGGCATTTGCATGGGAAATGATGTCTCTCACATCGTCAGAAGTCGATTTGGGAGATTTTCGAAGCAATTCAATGTAGAGAGAAGTGGCGAATTGACGGACATCTTCAATTTGGAGCAAGTCGAGAATATGGATGAGGGCGTGTGGGTCTGACGACTCCTGGGAGAGTAGGGCGTCGAGTTGCTCCATTGCAGACTTATCTGAAATCAGAAAAATTGATTACGGCGGTCTGAAACTCCAAAAAACTTACTATTCTCCGAATTCACCACACTTTGCACATAGATCTTTGTGAGCTTCTCATCTTCCTTCATTTGCTCTGCTAGCCCATTCAAATAGTGCTCCGCTAGGGATTCCTCCACATAATCAATGGAGGCTGGAGCTGATTTCAGAACTTCCAGGACCTTCTGAGCGTCTTTTTCATTGACTGCTTCGCGAAGAGTTTCCATCGCCAGGGCTTGAGCATTCGCATCATTCTTACGGTCGGAGAGCATGCTTCCGACATCTCCAAACTCCGGAAGTTTAGAGTCTTTGAGGTTTTCCTTGGCTGCGCCGAGTTCGGTTACTGGAAATAGGAGATGAAAGAGAGGGAAAGAGAGAGAGAGAGAAGCTTAGATCAGAAACTTCAGTATGAACACAAGAATGAGATACTCTACAAAGCGTGACTATCGACCAATCATGAGGGGAGTCCGACTACAAACTACACTTCGTGCTTAGCCTCTACAACCCTTCAAGCTGAGCACTTAGAAGGGTTTTTGACCAAAATGCACAGAATTGACTGGTTTTTTGAATAATAGTCTTGAGAAATGATCAATTCGGCAAAGTTGTAGAGGCTTACATTCTTCTAACCCGGTGACAAACTACAACTCGTGCTTAGTCTCTACAAAACTTGAAGGCTCTGTAACTTTGTTAGTTTTCATTCGTTTTTTATGGTTTTTGGACGGAAATCCCCCGAAGTTTGTGGGGTTTTTGCTTGAAAACAACATAAAGCGATAAGTTCCTTGGCTTTTTGTCATGAATGTCATCGAAATCCTCTCCTAAGGATTTTATCCTCTACAAAACTACAAAAACTGGAACGTTTGTTAGTTTTTTATCTGGGTTTTTACGAGGTTTGGGACAAAATATGAGCTTTTTTTGCAGCTTTATGAATGGCTTTTGTATCAAAATTTACAGAATCAGCTGGTTTTTCTTGTAAATTGAGTTCAAATACGGTAAAATATGAACTTGTTGAGGCTAAGCAACTACAGTTTTCAGAATTTGCTTAGCCTCTACAAAACTTCAAACCGCTGTGATTTTGCCAGGCTTTTCAGTTTTTCCAAAACGAGTCTTCGACAAAAATATACAGAATCAGCTGGGTTTTCGTATCATTTAGGTATAGTTATAAAATTCTTGTAGAGGCTAAGCAGTAATCAATCTTAAGAATTCGTTAAGCCTCTACAAATCTTCAGAATTCGTTAAGCCTCTACTACAAAGATTCAAACTACAGTAGCTACGCTAGTTTCGGGGTTTTTCACATCAGAATCATCAAAATTCGACTTCGAATCCTCACCTGAAAACTTTGCCTTCCCTGCCAAGTTCCTCATTGGTGGTGCCTTCCTCTGTCTGTGTAGAAGTGTGGCCAGGGCGAACAGACAGAACACTGTCTTCATATTCCGTCCTTCAAAAACATCTGCTGTTTCTGGGATGAAAATCTGAAATTGATACACTATTTTGAGGGGTTTCAGACCCAACTATCCCTACCTCTGGCAGCCGAACACTCTCCATCGCTCGTCTCCACTGCATGATGTTATCCGAGTGTCTATAGACTGGCACTGACTCATTCTGCTTATATTTCTCCTGTTTTATATCAAAAATCCCTTTCTCTGGAACGATTTCCGGGGCGAATGAGTTGCCGAGACGGGCGAGAAGGACACCGTTCCGAAGGTTCTCTTCCAGTTCTGTTATTGATGCAATGGAGTCGTCTTTCAGACATTCTGATAGCCAGCTGAAGTGCAAATTATTGTTTTTTATTGGAAATCCGCTTATTTTTTTCAATTTTGGTCAAAAACCTTGGAAACTCCTTTTTGAACAGCCGCGCTTTTGATTTTGCGGCGGGGCGCGTTTGCATTATTTCCGGAAAATAGAAATTTATTTTCAAGAAAAACAATTGAATTCTGGTGATTTGTCCGGCTCTTTCGATGATATTTTAGCCATTTCACCTGTAATATTAATGGGAAAATGCGCTTTGCAAAAAATTCGACAAAGCTTTGTGTTTCTTGCCAAAACCCTTTTTAAAATAACAGCGTTTTTCATTTGCGCGCTGGGGCGCGTTTGCATCGTTTTGGAAAAAAACTTATTTCTTTCACATTTTCGCTGGAAGTAAACGGTTTTCTGACGTTTTTTTCGCAGTTTTTTCTTCAAAAAAAATTCTTACGTTCGAACTTCCTCGCATCTGCACAAATATTCGTAGGCGACGCGGTTCAACCGCCTCTCATCCACGTCCTCCACATTTTCTGATGTTGCTGGGGACGGCAAGCCGTTCTCGTGATGATGGTCTGTTTCCATAGTTTCTAGAGAATAAATTTGAAAGTTTTGAGTGGAGAAAAGAAGAGAAACGTGGAATTTTCGAAAAAAAAAGATTGAAGACGTGGAAAAACAAGTGACGGGGGGAGGGAAGGGAAGTGTCACGGGAGAAATAAAGGAATTGTAGAGGCTTAGATCGGTTGTTACAGGAAAAATGAGGAGCGGTAGAAGCTTAGAATTACAGGACTTTCCCAAAAATCAGAGAAACTAGGATTAGAAACCCAGATGTTGTCTTAGCCTCTACAGATTTCAAAATCTATGTAACTTTGCTAGTTTTTTCTGTTTTTATGGTTCTTGGACCTAAATTCGGAGGATTTTAAGAGATTTTTCATTTGGAAAAGCTAGAAAAAGTCTAAGTTTACAGAACTAGTCTAAAATCTTGAAAAACTGAAAGCAGGAAAATCAACTCTGCTCCTTGCCTTTACAAAGTTTCGAAACATTTGAACTTTGTTAGTTTTCATAGGTTTTTGATGGTTTTTAGACTAAAATATAGGAGATTTTTTGGAGCTTCTCGATTAATATGAGAATTTGAGAAAAAACTAAAATTACGGCTAATTTAAACAAAAAACGACAGAAACTACTACCAAAAACTATAATTCGTCCTTAGCCTCTAAAACTAAAGTGTTCAGTAACTTTGGTGGTTTAGGAACGATTGTGAAAGAATTTTCAAGAAATCGACTTGAAATAATGTAAACATTCCGGCAAAAAACTATGAAAAACACCGATTTCCAATACTATGATTCATCACAAATCTGGAGATCGCTTAGCTTCTACGGTTTTTCGGAATGGCTGTAACTTTGTTAGTTTTCATCGGCTTTTAATGATTTTTGGGGTAGATTCAGGGGATTTGACGAGGTTAAGGGGTTAAAGGAGGATTACGAGAATCGTGGAAATGTGCTAAAAATGTAGTAAATGTGTTCTAATATACTCGTATTACACTCAAAAAGTTAATTGAAAAACCTCCGATTTTTGCCGAATTAAAGTGTTTTTTTGTTAGTGACTGAAAATGGCCGAACTTTTTGAATTCCCGCTTGCTTTTCCTCGCCATGGAGCACGCTTGCTTTTTCGAGATTCTCGGGACTCACAAATACCAATTTTTCATCATGTTTGAAGCATCTGTATGCTATATGAACGCAAAC
>GL380583.1:10480-26445 GCA_000143925.2 Caenorhabditis brenneri
ATTTGAACTAGTTATGACATGCCTCATTTTTGAAACTTATAGCCCATAATAAAATTTCGATTGTTTTCGAAAAAAAAATTTTCATAAGGGGGGACCCTTTGGTGTTTTTCGAAAAAACGGCCATATCTCAAAATGGGCACCGATTTCGGGTATGGTCTAAGAGACTTTTTTGCAGCAAATTCAATGGGGAATCCGAAAATCAAATAAAATTTTACTCCCTATATTCAAAATTTTCGAGAAAAATTGAAAAAACCTCTATTCCAAAATTATTTGGACCACTTCCCGAGCTCGTAGATGGCTCAAAAATTTATTGGAGATGCCCTAAGGGTCCAATATCAACCCTCCGAAGTTTGGAGACGATATCTCAAAAATGAAAATTTTTTGAATTTTTGAGCTGAAAATCATATTTTCAGCTATATTTCCAGATGATGACGTCATAGGGGTCTAGTAACATGTTTATCATAAATCACTCATATGGGTACATATATGATCCAAAAATCGTCCGAATCCGAACAACTTTTTGCAACTGTGCCAAGGCCTAGTGCTAGAAGTCTCTCTCTTACAGATAGCGCCTCTTAACAATCACCGCTTTCTGTGTGTCTGTGGGCATGTGCCGCACGCTAGCGCCCCTCTCACTGGACCGATTTTCATGATTTTTTCATATTTCGATAGAGAATTACCCCGCGATGATGCCCATATTTTTCATTTTTCATTTGGAGCTCTGTGGAGCTCTCTGCTAAGATAGGGCTCAGAACGGCAGAGAGAGGGCGGAGTCTCCTCCCACGCAAAACAAGGCGGGCGGCGGAACCGGGGAGGTGTCGGCTGCGCATTTGCATGACCTTCGCTTGAACATTACCCGAGGTTAAAATGGGTAGGAATAAAAGAGGTGAAACCCCCATCATTTGAATCCTCTCAATGCGAGGAGAAAGAATATGAAAGAAAATTTTGGAAACGACAAAGTTTGAACTATTTGTACAGCGATAAGTGCAGTGAAGCAACAGATGTAACGGTCGTCAACTAGGTTCGGTTCCTTAGCGTAGCCAAATTTTTTGAATATTTTTGAAACATCGCAAGAATTCGTCTATAAATGCTGGAAAGGGCTCAAGTAGACCGATTTCAACAAAGCGGGTGTGAGCAGACCACAAAAAATTGGTTTAAACAAAGCCGAATAGGCAGAGTAGAGACTAACTAAGCCAAACAGAAAGTTGTGCTTCAGTAAATGGAACGCGCCTAAGCAGGCCAAACAAAAAAATCAAGCCTAAGCAGATCTATTGAGCCTGGAGAGATGAATCGGGCTTGAATCAAACGGGTCCAAGCAGAGCAAGTTCCGCACCCGAGAGACTAGAGACATTTTTTGTTGCTCCAACATCTCAGTCCTCCGCCCAAAAATTTGAAAATTTAAAAAGTGATGAATCAGTTTTGGGATTGAGCAGCGAGCGGCGAAGCCGCGAGCCTTTGAGGAGCGCAGCGACGAAGGAAAAGAGGCGAGCCGCCGTTAGGCGGCGCCACCGACTGGTTAGTGATAACGGAGCGGTGTTTAGAAAAAAAACGAGATTTTGTAACTGAAAAAAGCAATGAATAACTCATTGAGTAAGCGGATTGGGTGATGGTTCTACAGATGAGCTTGATTCAATGTTAAAAGCCATTTTGACCAGATTACAAGGCTTGAAAGATGTTAGCAATGCATCCATATTTCGTTTGTTGCATGCCAAATAAGAAGCTTGGATGAAGGATGATAATATCAGTTGTTATTGTGATAACTATTATTAGGAACAGATGGTTTCCCCAAAAGAGCAAAAAAGCGTCAACGACAAAGCAAATCTGGAAAAATAGCTGATAATAAATTGGGGATCAGTCACATCGTTAATGAAAAAGTGATGCGATTTGTATGATTGCGATGATCGAGTTATGTTTACTATTAACAATCACCGATGTCTGTGTGTCTGTGGTGGGGTTTCCGCCTCTAGCGCCCCTCTCACTGGACCGATTTTCATGATTTTTTCATATTTGGATAGAGAATTTACCGGAGCTGATGCCCGTCTTTTTCATTTTTCATTTGGAGCTCTCCGGAGCCCTGTGCTAAGATAGGGCTCAGAACGGCAGAGAGAGGGCGGAGTCTCCTCGCACACAAAACATAGCAGGCGGCGGAACCCGGGAGATGTCGGTACACGCGGAAACATAGAAGGCGCGTTCGCGCATCTCGATTTGGTTTTTACCCAGTATAACCAAGGTTAGCTGTCGTTTCGAACTCTCGAAAGAGTGTGTCGAATAATTAAAATTTTTGGAAACGCTTCTTCGGGGTTATCCGGAGAGGCAGAAAAATGCACTTCTGCTCGCTACAAAGTTATGAACAAGAAATAGAAGTGCAGAAAAGTATAGGGAATGTGAATAAGAATTTCTAGCAATAAAAATAGACATTTGCATACTTGGAACGGAACGGGCCGGGCCGTTTGGGAAATTTCATCGGCCCGGGTTTTCAGAGCTGATTTTTCAATAGGCGATTTTTAGGGTAAAATGGTGTTATATGATGTTATTTCGGACTGAAATGAAGAACATCGATGTTTTTGAGACTTTTGTATGAAAGTTGAACTTTTTGGGAAAGTTTTGCAAAAAAAAATTGATGAAATTTTTTTCAAAATCTGCATCCGGGCCGGCAAATTTTCCATCGGCCCGGCTCCGGCCGAAATTTTCCAAGTATGGACACTTGGATAGCTCTGGAACTTTCTAAACTGTTTTTAACCTGAATAGTAAGCGGCAAAGCCGCGAACATCAATTTTCGAAAGTGAGCCGCGAAGCGGCAAACAAAACAAGACTGCTGCAGCGCCGAAGGCGCGGCAAGCAGTCTTGTACTATATCAATAGTCACTTTTAAGCTGTTTTTACTTAAAAGCTGTTTTTACTCATCACACTATCACATTCTCAATTATGACAATATTCAATTGTACTGTGAAAATAATAAAGTTCCAGCAAGGAATTTGCAAGGAATATGTATAACGAAACTGGCTACTGTAGCTAAAAGAGGGGGGCGCCGCGGGCAGCGCGCGCACACTGTAAAATTTATCGACTTTTCAGTAAATTCTGATAGTTTTTTCTCGAGAATGGCTGAACCGATTGAGTTCAAATTTTTTTTCTGTCGATAAAATTCGATGCTTGTTCGAATGGGTAAAGAGCGCGTGCTGGAATTTCAGCGTGCGTGCTGCATTTTCGATGTGTACTTGCAGTACTTCGAAAACGTGGAGCAGTGCAAAAGTACACATGCATTTTTCTCCGCGAAAACGAAATCTTTTTCGATCGGCAAAAAAGGATTCATATCTACTCAAAATTGTGTACCTTTTTGACAAAGTGCGCGTGCACCGAACTCGCTCATTAACTCGTGAAAAATTATCGATTTTTATGCAAATTTACCTCCACACTTCAATCGCGACGACTCAAAACTAAAATTCCAGCACGCAAACTTTTTTCATATGTTTTACTCATCCTGTTTTATTTTTTGACAACAGTTTCACCAGGAAAATATCGCATGCTTGCCGAAAAAAAGACTTTTCAACAAATAATGCTTATTTCTACAGTAATATTGTAAATCTTTTGAGGATTACGGTGCCTAGTTTGAAATTATTAGTTTTTTTCGAAGTTTTAAAGCAGAAATTCCATTGTTTTTTTTAAATTGCAAGTCATAAGTAAAAAAATTCAAAAATTGTATAATAATAGAAAAAAATCACAAACTATAAAAAATTTTTCAAACATTTTTTGACGCGCTAGTTTTGCTCAAAAATTTTGACGTGCTGGAGTACACGAAATGGCCGATGTATGTTTTTAAGGTAATTTTTCAGTTTAATATTTGTTTCCAATCATCGTTTTGTTTAGAGAACAATGTGATTTTTTTTATTTTCAATTTCATTTAACTTCTAATCACTGTTTCTTGTTTTTCACAAAGCACCTCATGCTTATTTCATTTTAGTTGTCGAACTCTTCGCCTTTCCTTATTTCTGGTTTTCAGTTTGGTTATTTGAAGTTGTTTGAGCTTTGTTGAGTTCTTTTTTCAATGCAATTATTTCTAGACACGACTTATTTTCTATGGATCGAGAGAATAGACATGTTCGTCTCTTTTGGCAATTAATTCATACATGACACAGTGCTTCTTGTGATTTTCGAAGACATCTTAAGAAAAAATTGTTCCAGTTTCCAATATTTTTTAAACCTATTACCGATTTAAAGAATTGATTTCATGTCACTTAAGGTTTGTCAAAATTCGTTGAAACATATTGGTCAATCTTTATTATGACATTTTTTTATATAGACTTTATGTTTGTTCAAGGAATCCCTCCCGAAGTTCAGAAAAAAATGTAGAAAAACACCTTACGGTTTTCAAACTATTCTCTGATGCTGGAAGAAAAAGAGGACTAGACAGTTTTAATTTCAGCAATATTCACTTAGAAGCTTAGAGATTATAGAAAAAAAAGGTACCCTGATAAATCCATTATTGACAAAAAAAATGGAATCGCTTTCATTCACTGTTTGAAACCGCTGATACTGACTTCGTTGAAAATAACTAACTCAGGAACTTTCAGCAACAGTCCTGATTGCCCCAACAGCTGGAATATTCGTATTGTTCCGAATCGTCTATCAAAGCTTATGGAAATTATCTAACTACTTCATGGGCTTCCTAAACAGTAAAGTCTTGGAATAAAATTAACGGGACTCAATGTAGGAAAATAAGAAGACTTGGATTCATATTTACGTTCTTGAGCTGCCAAATGAATTAACAAATTCTTTGAATAATAGTTCATGTTACATTCCGAAAGCACTACTGTTTCACATTGTTTATTTTTGCTTGTTGGAGAAACTTCGATCGTTTTTTTCCTTTGAAGTGAACGCATTTTCCTCATTTTTTTGTAATATGGAATGATTTCCGAGACGGAATAAATATAATAAAGGTATTTCATGTCAGTGACCTTAGCAGGTATTCACGTATTTCATTAGAAAGAACTAGTTCATGAAACTTTGATAAGGCCTTGAAACTGAAACGTTCAGCATTTCAAGAGGTTCTTATTTCCGTAGTCATGCCTCTGTCAACATGTTCAGGTAGGTAAAACAACATTTTCGCACGTTTTGTTCCATTTACAATCCGCAGAACTCACTTTTCCAGAGTAACAAAATATTAAGAATGTTGCAGTTACAGAATTCAACTTTATGGAATTATGATACCTGAATTTCTCTGTTTCAAATCTCCCACAAAGCAAGGAACATGACAATTTCTTAATTGGTCACAGGCTTACTCATAGAAAAGCAGCTTCCAGTATGTTCGTTATTCGAACAAGAAAAGTAGAACGCTGAACGATTGAGCAGCACTTTCGAAGCAAAACTTCGACTGATAAGTTGGAAAAGACATTGATCAGAAATAGTGTTATATGCAAATGGACTGTGAGTAGACAGGAACTAAAGAATAAGTAGTGATGAAACAGGACATGTTGCGAACACAGATGCACGAATATTCTAGTTTGAGTTTTCTGCGTTTTTTTTCGTTTATATATCTATCGGACAACTTCACTTGAGCATAGGTTTACTGTTTCACTGAAACAGTAATCAGACATATTCAAAATCCTTATAATACGAACAGTTCTATTATTGGTAAACACAATTCCTTTCATGAGCAAGTGGACGACAAAAACTTCGAGAAATGAACCAGGAGAAACAGTAAAGTATGTAATGTTACTCTAATAATAATGATATTCCCTATCGATTATCAAACACAAATTAGAGGAGAGTTCTGCATGTAATGAAACTTCGCTATATTTCAGATTGGTTTCTGCGTAAACCTTTGGAATACCAAATGAGTTATCAAAACAGTTTTCGAAAAGTTTTTGATTCATTGTTAACACTTAATAAGTGTCACTTATTATGAAATTTTTTCCGAGAACTGATCATACAATTTTCGTTCATCAAATGTCTACATCATCCTCCCTGCACACGCCCAACGGATTTTGTTATACAACTGTGCATTGATACACTTGCATTTTTTTTCCGTTTTGCACCAGTCATATTTTTACGAGCCCAAATTTTTTAAAGTTTTAGAATCACACTTGTGATATTCAATGAAAAATAGACAACCTCCATCATTCATAAAATTTCTTTTCCTCGTGTCTTGTTTAGAAATTTGGAGAGGTTTGTTGTTCCCGTTGCTCCCCAATTATATTTTCAGGTTTTTCCTATTTGATTCAGGTAGTCGACTCGATCAACATTCGGCTTTTTTACATTCGTTCATAGACGTTTTGATTCTATTGAAAGCTTATCCGCACGTAGTAAGAACAATTTCTTCCGAAAAAAAAAATTGTGTGAGTTGTCAGTTGTTGTGATTTGTTAGCAGAACGCTGTAGCAATAGATGATTTAGTTAGTAGCTCCATAAATGATCCGTTTCGGCACAATCTCATAAAAATAAAATTGTTAACGCTAGAATAGGAGAGCTCCCGTCTGATCTCACTGAAACTTTTTCTAAAATAAACATAAAATGAAGTTCGTTGCTTCACTGCTGGCTTCATGAACACAAGTGTGGAAGATAATATAAACAACCGACAATTTTTGCTAACGTTTTTGTACCGTCAATGATTGATTCTGACAGTGCGCGGGGGCGCGCGAGCCGTCAAACTAGTTTCGAACTGCATGCGGGTACAATGATGTCAGAATGTTCATACCAGTTGTTATATTTGAGAATGCATTTCGGTTAGCAAAAAGCGAAAAAAAATGTTTTGATACCGTGGCATACTGAAAACCTCAAATATAAATTTCTTTAGGAACTCACAACATGTACCATAGAAGCTTAGAGCTCCGAATTGATCATATACCAATCGAACGACTATCGTAGTTAAAAGTACACGCAAACTGTCAATCTTCTATCCTAACAATGAGTCTAATTCTTGAAGTCGAACAGTTAACATTGACGTGTAACGGTCAATTTCCTGGGGTTCAAAGTCAGCATTTCAGTAACTAAGTAATACTTTTGGACTGTTTCGACATGGTTTCATTTTGTCACGCTTTTGGAACAGATTCGTTTTCTCATCAGTATATCCTGGAATCTTGAAGACGTGGTCTAAAAAGATGTTTTCATATAGGCTTTTCGGAACTCAGTCACATCAAAACAGCACTTTTCCGAATTTCCAGCCAATTCCCAACCACTTTTTTGAAATACTTCTATTGTAAGATTTTTTCCTGGTTCTGTAGCATTTACCATTTAGTTAGTCGCGTCTTTCAATTCCCGATCATAAGTCTCTGCGACATGTTCAAAAAATTTTTCCTGTTTCTCAACTTCTATAAGGTTAGTCATTTCAGACCTTTGGTTGATGGGTTTTGAGGAATAATGAGCTTGAGAGCTTTGTCAAGAATCAAGAAAAATGATTTTTATCATTCGTACATTTGGAGTAGTTGATGGTCTACTGTGATGCTGTCCCCAAATTGAAATCGATAATATTTGAAAATAATAGTGTTGCAGTCTATTTAGTAGCTGTCTGCGTGAAATTTGAGAGGAAATAATAAGCCCGAAAAAGGAATTGTCAACACTTTGTAAATGATTTTATGGAACACTGTTGGACGAACTGATCCTAAGTTTTTTTCCGGTGTTGATATTTTTGGTCAATTACTTTAGCTTCATCTCAGACTTTAATCTAGAGTAGGTGAAACACTATTTTCTATTTTACTTGTCAGGAAAACATACGCTTTTTGAGAAAAAAACGGAATCCAATTTTCTTTTCTTCATTCTCGTTTTTCTTGAAAGTTTGACGTTTCAGAAAGTTGACTTATCATTATTTTTGTAATTGAGATTAGTTACTTTTGAAGAACTAAGGTGATGTTGTAATAAAACGAATAGCCGTTTCAGAAATGAGTTGATTCCTGATTATTAAATTTTGAAAGGTTGATAAGAAGATTGAACAAACTAACGAATTTTGTAACTTTTATTATTTCTCGTTCAAAATAACGTGATTAAACTTGGAAGAACAGTCAAGTTTACCTGTGAAAGTGATGAATCGGAAAGGAAGTGTTATTTCTTTTAGCAGCAATAAAATCGTGTCTAAAATTCCGATAGCGAGAATTTCAAAACAAAGTTTGTTTCTGTTCCACCATCTCCATGTGTTTCTGTACGCATTGAAATAACATTTAACTTTCGAGGTTTTCTGCTATCGTTTTCAATATTGTAAAGCGCTGTTTCAAGTTCCACATAAATTTTTTATTTCTTATTTTTCGTCACTAAGTTTGGATATTGTGGATCTTTGAATGTTGTTCAAAAACTCATGAAGTGAACAAATTTCCATATTCTTCGTTTGAATAACGTTATTGCTCGAATTTCACGGGTATTCAATATTCATGGAATATGGTTTCACATAATATTGGCTAATTTTTCATATCAAAACCATCGGTTTTCCAACATGGAATTACTGTAATTGTGAAAAAGTGAGTATTTATTCACATGGTTCTCAAGTACAAGAGTCAATAAAAAGACTAGGTGGATACCTCTGATGACAAAATGGCCATAGAAAACTTATTGATTTCAGACTGGAACTAATTCGGATCTCAGAAAGGATAGAGCATATCAGAAAGAGAAGGTTAATAGCAGAAGTACCATGAATTTGAAAAAATGTCTTTTAAAAACTGGTTTCAGTACCACTACAACTACACAACAAGTAAAACCCAGTGAATGTAGACGTTTTCGTTCCGTTTTCTTGTACACCAGAGACAGTAATGTTTTTTTCAGGTTTCAATTCAGCAAGCGTGAAGTGATTTTGAAGCTTTAGGGTTTTGAAGACCGGAATTACTGATAATCTAGGAAACTTATATTAGAAACTGGAATTCAGATCAGGAAAACTGCGAGCAGTATGCCTCTGGTATGCAAAGTAAAAAGAAATTTGACAGAGTGATGCCTATGACAAGTGTATATTTTATCATAATGAATGTTTTCAAGTTCAGTTGAAGATACTTTTTGATTGTTACTGATTATAAATATACCGAATTTCGCTGTTTCCAACATTGCATATATTGCGCCACAAAACTAATAATCATTTCCAGGGTTTAACAAAAACTCACACTTTTCTGTTACATCTACTCGTGTTAACAGTGCATTCCCTTCTCATTTCAGTACAAGGCCTTTTCCTGTTCTTGTTCCTGTCATGAATGATTTAATAGTTACTGTTCTTGGTTGTTCCCTTCACTCAATCTTTTTCTGCTCTTTTAAATCAATTACTTCCAGAGTTTTTCATTTTGTATTATGCTTCCAATTTTTTAAGGATCTGTACTTCAAACTGTAATCCCATTGTCCCATTACCTTTTCGGAACTGAGATAATTTCGCCATTATCAGATTTTTCTAAGTTGCAGTACCTCGGTATCAAACTTTCTTCTTATTTCTCAGTGTAAGTTGGAAGAGCTTCCTATTATTAGGGTGTTCCATTAAAAATGTCGTTTTTTTCAAAACCTCATAACTTTTGTTAGACGATATGTTTTTTCAAATTATTTTGTGCGTTCATAAGATCCTTAACTATGTTACAAAAAACCGAACACCATCACTCCCTGGTGCTTCAACGGCTCAACTGGCAGTTGTTACAAAAATCCCTCATTTTTGCCATGTTTTTAATTCGAAGGGAATTCTGCGTAGATAGAAACGAGATAACTTCAATTTGCGATTATTTTACAGCCACTATGTCATGATTACTGAAAAATAAATTCATACGGGTTCCAGTAGAAAAGCAAGAGAAGTGCATTATGTTTGCAATTTCCCAGTTTTCTGCATGAAGTCTGAATTGGGTCTCGTGTGTGAGTGATATAAGCTTGAGATCCCAACAGAAACTTATTCTGTGAGGTGCTCAAAGTAAGTTGACAAAGTTTGAGATCAAATGGAATCGGATAGTCAGAGTTAGAAAACATTCCAGCAAATCAGTACAAAAAATTTAGTACTGAATTTCTAAAGCTCTTCGGGAATCACTGATTTTCGTCAAGGCATAGTGAGTAATTCCCATATGGGTATCAAATACGTAATGTGGGACCCTTCAGCATCTCAGCCTGAAAGTTTGAAGTTTGATGCTAACTCCCTCTTAAAGCACCGCCCCTTTGAATCAGGGCAACGAAAAACCGACAGTTTTATTTTGATTGCAGTTTACAACTCTATAGATGATAGAATTGCAACGAGGATAACGGAATTTTTTACTGGTGTTGTACCCATTATAACTTTTTTTGAACTGTCAAAAAATATCAATCCTCGAATGAGTTATGGCAGTCCAAAATATTTTATAAAAAACGACATTTTTTATGGAACACCCTAATATTTTGATATGTACCAATTCACACTTACCTCATTTTATGATTTTTCTTTATTTTGTCATGTTCTTGACACTTTTTGTACCGTTTCAAATTTCTCATTTCCCAATTGAATTGCAAGATCAATAATTGGCTGTGGGGTTCTAGTTGCCACTTTTATATTCCTTTTTTCTTGAAATTGTTTTCTGCTTCTACTAATTACTTTTTCTCTTCCTTCAACTGTGGAGAATTGGAATATGAAACCGGTTTTATCAAAAATAAATATGCCTGGTTTTCTAATAAATGACCTAGAATTCTAGAAAAAGATATTTGTGATTTCAGAGCTAGAACGCGATATTCAATGAGAAACTTTAAACAAGAAAGACTTCCAAGTACAACGTTCCGAAATTCAAAAATTATGAAACGTAATTGGAACCGGAAGCACTGGTTACAAATCGTAGGAAAGATCAAATTCTAGATTTTTTGCGCTTGCAAATCTTGGAAGTACAGCTTTTGTGGGAAACATCTTAGAAAGTTTTCGAGTTTACGGAATAATGAAAACTAAAAGTATCCTTCTTTGAATTGGTTTGTGTTCAAGATCAACTTTCTCAAATTTAAAAAGCGCTGGAGGAACCCGGAGCTAGAAAGAACAAGCGGTGAGAAAGAAAACATCAGGAGATGAGATAATTTGTTTGATGTTTCATGTAAGTGTGAAGATAAAATATCAGATGATCGGCGATCCCATACGAGCATTTTTTGGCATTTTGAAAGAAAAAAAAACGTCAAGCCTCTGAATCTCACATTACCAACTTTCTTATCAAAGAAAACTCAAAATGGATTTTGAGAAACACTAGAATCTTCATGTTGTCGGCAGAATTGAAATTCGTCTGTTTCATCCACTCATCATCATTTCTTACTGTATTTAATTTCGATAACACCTTACTTTACTTTATTTTAACTCCCAATCATAATTTCTAGCTGTCGCACTGCGGTATTGTTCTTGTATGAAAATCTAATTGAAGCCCCACATCTTTTTTTCAAGTTGTTCTCTGTTTTTTCACAATGTGCTGCTTCTTGAATTGGTTGACTGTGTTTTTCCGCAGTTACCTGAATTAAGACGCATTATCTGTAGGAAGCGAGCTTTGACCTGTAGAGCTCTGTACACTTTCAAGTCAAACCGGTCTGTTTCCATTAATATTATGTATAGTCTTATTATGTATATATAGTTTTGAAAACATAAAATGTTGTTAGAAGAGCATTTCTGAAAATCTACTGAACTACCGTCAGGTGCCAACTATCTAATTCACATTATATGTCGTTAAACAAAGACGCTTTGTAACAACTACTCTTCTTCCGACCTTATTTCGAAAACTGATGAAACACGAAACATTCTGGCAGCATTTGTCTAGTTCTCCCTCTCCATACCGTTCGAGGTTTCTCAGAGTTTCTCCAGTCTCCTAACTTTGATCGGTTTTTTTCTCAAAACTCTCACTATCAGTTTTTATAAGTTATTTTGTATCATTTTCCATCCAGTTATCTTCATGGTCGCAGTTATCATCATTTCGCAACAAATGGGTTCAAATCAGCACAACAGTTATCTCAACTTCAATAACCTTAGTCATTTCAGGCCAACAAACAGTTTTGCCGTTGGAAAAGATTGGGGGATCGATGTGACGGTGTTACCTGTCTCGATAAGTGATGAACTTCAAAGTTAAAGTTCGCTGTTACTGAAACCCAACATGTTTGAATCGAATCGGTAGTCAAAATTTCGGCTTTGTATTAGGTTGTAAGGAAAGTTTTGCACCAAGATTACAGTTTTCAAAATTTTTTCCGCCTTTCTCACCAATTTCTTCGGCCAATTTCTGAAATTAAAATGTATATACTGGAGCAGTAACCGTATGACACTAGACAGCAGTTCCCAGTAGAACATTCCTTTCATGACCCACCAACAACGTAACAATACTTCCTTTTCGGGAAGATCCGGCATTGGCTCTTTTGGTGATGGTTTTCCGCGAGGGAGCCAAATTTTTTTTTGCACGGTTAACGTACGGAATTCAGTTTTTATTACCAGTAGCGAGATGCCAGAAAAAATCCATCCTGCGTGGACGGAGAAGCAAAGACTAAGCGGCATATACCCTTGCTGTCAACTGACAAGAGTGAAGTTCGTGAGGAATCAATGTCGATACAACTTTTCTGTAACGAAGAGCCTCCAGGTGTCGAACAATGGTGGTTTGGCAACAGGCGAGCTTCATTGAGAATTCACGTGTGCTGGCGTCCGGATTGCATTTGAGGGCTTCACGGAGATCATCATCATTCAGATCAGATGAGTGTTCAGAACGAGGTTGATTTTCAAACAAAATATCTCCAGACTGGAACCGTTTGAAAAATTGATTGATTGTCCATCTACTTTGTACATCTGCCTTGAACGCAGCATGAATATTGGCAGTCGCTCCAGCGACACTACGGTCTTGGAGAAACGCGTAGTAGACAATGCCTCGAAATTGCTCTTCGCTTAGAGCTGCCTTACTTGTCTAGTGGAAAGAGCTGCGCGCATATAAATTTCATGGATGAAAGTTTCTACAATATACTATCTTATTATAATATTCAGAAAAATTCCGGAAACTTCCAGAACTTTCTAGATCAAAAAATTAACAGTGGTGCAAAACTTTCCTTACAACCTAATACATGGCATGTAAACTTAGTGCATCAGCCAAAATCTGTACTGGACCTTGAAGAACGAAAGCTTTTTAGGAAGTAAGATCTCGAGTTTCATGATTTTCTTATACAAAGGAATGTCCGGCAGCTCAATTCGCTTTTATTTATCGAAAATTTGAAATTGCCTAGATGAACCGCGGAGTATCACTCTTATTTTCCTTTCAGTAAAATCATTTAATGGAAACGGTATATAATTAATTTTTTAGAGTAACGTTACTGACTTCGGGAGTCATGTAGCATCAGAATCTGAACAGTATTATAATTACTGCTATAAAACTTTGACAACTTGCGTTGTTCCACTGGTAACTATTACGGTTTTTTAGCCTTAGATTATAGTATGCAAGTTATTACCCATGCTTTAGTTAAAAAAATAGTGTCTTAATCAAGAACCTTTGTTTTATTTCAGATTCTGAACATAGATTTGATGAACATAGATTTGATAAAAACAGGAGCATTATCACCGATAAATACCCCGGAATATTTTAATGAATTGAAACCTAAACATATTTTCAAACGGAAGTCTACATCGGTGTTTTTGTAGTTAATTTATTTACAGTTTCACAGAGCTGGAAAAGTTCAAGCTCAGACTATGTGGAGAGATTACATACTTTAACAGAAGTTTCTATTATTAGGTAGTGTCATTGCAAGATCGAAAAATGTAAAATCAGTTCAATTAACACATAATCATGGAACGGCAAAAGTTTTGTTAAGCCACCTAGAAACATCTATCCGAGCGGGTAATTTTTAATTGCAATTCCTGATTTTATGAGGGAAAGTTGAAAAACTTTCTGAAAAAGAGGTCAAAGTTGGAAAAAATAACTGTTTCAAGGTGGTGGTTTCAATTGATGAATTAAATTTTACCGTTGATTGTAGCGACTGACAAAGCTTATGAAATTTCTTCTTGATTGCTACCCAAAAGAAAAATTGAACAACGACAAAATTCAGAAAATTATATGAACTAGCTGAAACATTGTTGGTTTTCAATTTACAAAAACACCCCAATAAAGATGCCCAGGGCTCCTGAAGCGTCATAACTCAGTTTCTAGTAAAGATATCAAAAAGTTGTTAACTAAAAACTTGTTTCAAATAGAGTTTCACATATTTTTCTGATTCATAAATTTTTTATACCTCCAAGTAGTGGAGATATGGTACATCTAACAGGTCACACAAGGGACTCTATTCGAGCATGGGAATTCCAAAAAAAAAAACACATAATGGTGAGGGACAAATTGCTTACCAATTTGGAAGCGGTAGGTTACTCATATCAAGAGTTTGAAACAGTGATCCATATTGTGATTCTTCACTCTGAGATCATTGAAAGGTATCATATATTTATGGATAACTAGTTATAGAGATACCAGCAAACTAAATATTTCAGAACACAGAATATGGCCGTGCTGAAACCGCCAAAATCAGTTCGAATTCTTAGAATTTTTTTGCAGTTTCATGTTGTTAACATTATCCTAAAAGCTGATCCTTTATAGTGCTGAAGTGAAAAAAAGTTGAAAAACAGTGCGATAAACGGAACTGTCGTGAGCTAAAAAGCCTGGTCCGCCAACACCAAGGCTCTAGAAAAATCAATTAAAATTACTGTTTCGGTGATGTGATTATTTGACAGACCTTGGCGAATTACTATTGTTTTAACTGTTATCATGGAAAAAAAGAATCTGAATTTTCCAGAGCTCATGATTTTTTATTCCGATCCCTCCACACATAAATTTCGTTCTCGTTCTAATTGCAATCAGAACATTGTTATCTTTAGAATTGATCATCTTCATCAATACCTCTCTCTTCCTACTAATTCATCATTCTTGTTCATATTTCTATCATCTTTCTCCAAAAAGTCTCCAACAAAGAATAAAAAAAACTACAGATTATTATCTCCCCTCCCTTCTTCCTATTCTATCAATAGAATCCCTTCTTTTCGGTACACAATCTTGCACGTCTCCTCAATTCCCACACCTCGAAAGTGATCAGACATCCAAAATAGAATACAGAAGATCCTACCGTAATGGATCATCTATAGGTGTTAGGTGTCTGCAGAAAGGATAGTTACATCACGTGGTTTATGATGACCCCGTGACAAAGAGAAAGAAATTGAGGAAATTCTGATGATGTTGACAGTGATGATGATGATGATGACCACTAAGAAGAGATAGTAGGGCAAGGTACAAAATACGGTATCTTTGGGTGAATACACTTTGGAACAGATTCAGATAGAGTTTTGAAGATGAGCTCATGAATAGAAAAATGTTATTCCAGGAATTCAGAAGGTTTGTTTTTAAGACGAATTCGAAAAGTTAATTTTTTAATGAAATGAGATTTCAGACAAAATGATGTAAACACGGACTAGTTGATTCAGATTTTGTTCTAAAACTATTAAACTGCCTACGATTCTTTCTCAACCATCCCTCACTTTTGACATTGTTACTCATCAAGATTGTGAAACTGTAGAAATTTATTTCTCATTGGGAGCCCAATACTAATACAATACTTTTTGTTAGAGCATTTTTACTATCAAATCCAATGATCCCATTACAAATTATTATCTACACAAAATTAACCTGGACCTTGAAACCGCAAAAAAATATTTTTCCGCAGCAAAATGTTTTGTAAAATTTTGAGAGTGTAGATCACCAATAAATTGTGAACTTTTTTTTAGGAAATAAACTTGTAAAGCTGGTGAAACAGTATTCCGAAAAAATATAAAGCACAAAACCACAAAACCAAATATTTCGTTGATTCTTGCAGCAAATGTTTACAGTTTCAAAAAGTTCTTATTTTTCATTCTCTGGAATTGTCTCAATGACAAGACGAGAATGAGTGTAAGAACAGATGTAACGGATGTGAACGGATGTTCGTTTGCCATAATGCACTTTTCGAAATACTATAGCGACGGTTAGTCGAATCAGATCGTCCGTGAGCAGAACTTAGCTGGGTTTGGAAGTTTATATATTATCAATTTTCATTCAAGCTG
>GL380584.1:6197-22446 GCA_000143925.2 Caenorhabditis brenneri
ACAATCTCGTCAAGCAGTTTTCAATCAAAAATAAGTGACTCCAGAAGGGATGATGAAAAAATGGTTTTCAAATAGGTCATGCTGCTGCTGGGCGGAAGACTCCCATTCTCGAATCTGTTCTGCTCAGCGAAAACACTCTGTGGTAGCCGCATGCGTCGGCTCACCTCATTTCTATTCGTCGCTGAGCTCCTCATAGGGGGGGGGGATATTTTGCCACGCTTAAACTCGTTTTGATCCTTGGGCAGTGATGCACTCTAAACCTCCTTTTTCAGAGCACTTCGAAACCGTTTTTTAGATACTGCTGAGTTCTATGATGACAGTAGCTGACGTAATCCTTCTGGAACCAGAATAACTAAGTTCAATACCTGCCCTGGAATACCAAAAACTAGTATGGATATAAATCAACACAAAAGAAAAAAGATTTGCCCCGAGCGGGATTCGATCCCACGCTGGTTTAACCCAATGAGGTCAGGAGTCTCACGCCTTAGACCGCTCGGCCATAGGGGCGGCCAGTCTGAAATAAGTGCGTCTCTGGGAAAAGGTTATATGTTCGCTGTTTGTCTGCTGAGGAGGTCCCTTCCCATTCCCGCAACCTTTTCTCAGAGACGCACATTATTCAGACTCGCCGCCCCGATGGCCGAGTGGTTAAGGCGTGAGTCGTTGGTCGGTCTCATTGGGAAACCAGTCGCGGGTTCGAATCCCGCTCGGGGCAAATGTTTTTTGTTTTTTTGTTTTGATTTATTCCATACTAATTTTGGTTAGTCTAGGCCAGTATTTGACCTTAGTTATTCTGCTCCTTGAAGCCAATTTTAGTCGATTTATGACTGATTCTCTCTTTTTAGGCTTGAAAAATACTGCAAACTGAGTCATTTTTCTCCAGATAAAAAACACTTCCAAGATTTTTGACCCTATTTTTCAAATTCCAAATCCAAATAAATATTTTTTTTCCTTCTCAAAAACCACCTCCTCTCCTACCCCTACAAAAAGATTTCCAGGGACTGACATTTGGCTTATTTTCATTAAATTCCTCAGAAAAAAAAAGATCTCGATCATTTTGTATGTTAATTCCAGCTAAATGATGAAATGATATCATTTTTATCTCAGATCTATACAGAATAGATACCTTGATCTATTCCAAATTATAAAGGAACAAATATCAGACAAGAAACAATTTCCAAGTTTTTTGTATTTGGCAAACAAAAACAAAAATTACTCGTCATCACTAGAAAACTATGTTGTCTTATTGTATACAGAAATACTCTGATTTTTAAAGATTGAGGTGATCTGCGATTTGACGTGGTGGTTTCGGGTGTGTGGTGTTTGCAGAGTCAACATCATATCCTACGACAATTCGAAAAAAGGGGATACAAGGGTACGGTATTGGTGAACATATTCTTGATGTCAATTGAGAATTAAATGTGTGCCCTTTTTATGAGAGGAAGGAAGTCTGCAATCTGATGTGGTGGTGTCAGATACGTGGTGTTTGCGGACTTGGCCGTATATTTTACGACAATTCAGCTTTTGCCCAAAATGAGGAGAAACACGGTTACGGTATCAGTGAACATATTTTTGACGCGAATTGAAAATGAAACGTGTGATCTTTTTTACGAAAGGAAAAAAGTGTGCAGTCTGACGTGGCGGTGTCAGTTGTGTGGTGTTTGCGGACTCAGCGCCATATCTAACGACCGTTGTCCAACATCAACTGCACCAGGATTACGGTATTCATGAAAACTATTTCTGGGGTGCCTTTTTATGAACAATCAAAAGTCTGTAATCTGACATGGTGGTGTCAATTGTTCGGTGTTCACGGACTTCACGGCACATTTTACGACACATGTCCCAAATGGGCCATGTTCAGTCCAAAATGTCACCTTTTTACGAAACATTTCGAAACAATTCTCTTCCTTTTTGCACGTTCTTTTTTTTTTTTGGAAAAGATCATCAACGTCATCAAATAATGTACAATGATCCTTCGTAGGTCAAAGTTATCTGATTCTTTTTTTTCGAAAGTGATAATAAATTGAGGGTAAGAGAGAATTGATAATAGTACAAGAAAAGTGACAAAAGAGAGAGGACATTTCAAATCGAGAAAAAACGAGTTTTTGGGGACTGAGAGGGGGCGAAAGAAATTTGCATATTATGGTTTACACAGAGAAAAATGAAGATGTGAAACCTTAGAAAATGGAAGGGGAAGACGGGGGTGGAGGGAGAGATGTAAACAACTTGATTTTTGGGACATCTTGTTTGTTGATGGCAACATTTTTAGTCGGAATTTTCGAAACCTCTAATAGAATGGCACTAAAAGAGAGAGAGAGAGAGAGAGAGAGAGAGAGAGAGAGAGAGAGAGAGTGAACGCCCAGAGAAACGAGATTGTCTAGATGTCTGCGTCTCTCTGGTTGTGTTTTCCTAACAGAGATTACGGTACAAAGATTACTGTAGGTGACGATTCTGAAGACGTTTTAGTAGTCTTTAAAAGCCTTCCAGTCGACAAAGTAATAGCTTTTGGGCTAACTTTGTCGACATTGATGATCTTGGGTTACTGTAGCTTGGTCATGACAGCTCTTCGGTTAGACTGTAGAGGATTACTGTAGGTTTTCCGTAGATCTACCTCATTGAAAAACTGAAATTGGCGTAAGATATGATGCCGAGTCTGCAAACACCGCAACTGACACCGTCACTTTAGAATGCGTACTTATTTTTCGAACAAGATTTTTCACTGGAAATCTGCAAATTTCGGCAAACTTTGAACGCCACTCCTTTCTAACAATGTGTTGCAATTTCAGTCTCTGCAACAAATCTACAGTAATCTACAGTAACCACCTCTACAACCAAAGTACTCCAAAGTAAGGCCACAGTAACCCAAACTAGATTTTGCAACAAATTTCAATATCACATTTTCCACAAAAATGTGACTATAATTTTCCTAAAACTTGGAAAACAAATTGTTTCACTGGTCTTCCGGGTCTTATCATATTCCCCTTATTTTCACGTAAAAACTCAATTTTTTGATGAAGGTGATCTACAGTAACCCACTACGATTTCGAACTATCAGGGTTACTGTCTCTTTGAAACTGGGGAAATTTTAGAATTAGACAGACTCTAGATCAGATCTAGGGCCAGATTTAGATTTTTAGCGAGATAGAGAAGAGTTGAGATAGGAGAAATTTTCTCCAGAAAACCTACAGTAATCCTTACTAGTTCAAGCTGACAAGAGGCAGTCCAAAGCAAGCTACAGTAACCCACACAAAAATATAGCGTGTTCTTCTCCAACGGTCCTGCCTAAACCTACAGTACCCCTACCATAGGTCGACCTTGATGAAGCCACAGTAACCCTAATTCAAACGAGGCATCTGGGGACTTTTCCAAAATCAACACCTGCAGTATCCCATAACCTTCGTACTCTACTCTCCGTCGTTCAGAGAAATGTTTAATCTGACGTGATGGTGTCAGTCAAGGTGCTTGCAGACTTAACACCATACTTTACGACAACTGGATCTTCTCTAGAATCGGAAGCTACGGTAGCCCATGATCTTTGTACCGTACTCTCTAACCCTTCGAGGACTGTACAATCTCTTACGTGATGGTGTCTGCTTGCAGACTCAACACCATACCCTACGACGATTCCAGTTTTCGAAAACCGACACCTACAGTAGTCTTTGTACCGTACTCTCCTAGTCACAATCAACAATTTGTTACTGATGTAACTAAAACTGACCCTTTCTTCTTCCTATTATTACACTTTTCTGTTTTCTTATTGAAAGTGGACCCCCCTTCCCCTATTGAGGTCTGTCCGAACGGCTAGTATTTCACGTGACACTGCTTCTCTTTTTATCGTCGTTTTCTTATCATTTCTCACTTGTCACTTTTTTCTTTCGATCAAAAAAAATATATATAAATTTCTATTTATAGTAACTTCTATTTCTGTATCTTGGATATCATGGGATGTTTTTATTCTAAAGTGATCAGATTTGGGTTCACGTGAACTAGAAGACGTGAAGAGGGAGAGGGGGGGGGGGTGTCTGGGATGATGATCAGTTAAGAAATAAGAAATGGAATGTGGGAAAAATTGATAAGGAAGGGAAAAGATTCTTCTCTAAACATGCGCGGTACGAAAAATAGATATGAAAACAGATAGATAGGAAAATAGAAAAAGATATAGAATATAGTTTTTAGTATAGATAAAGAAGAAATGATCTATGGAACCAAATTCGTGAGATGGGGGTACTGTAGGAATTGAAAACGGGGTTTCACTAATATAATTCCAGAAAAAGCTTCTAAATCGGTGAAACGCGATTGTCGCAGGTTTCAGATTCTAGTTTCAAGAACACACTGAATTTCTTTAGGAGACATCGTTATTAAATCTCGACCATTTTTTATAGATTCCAAATTTAAAAAAAAAAAAATTCAGTAGTTGTTACTATAGAATGTCTTGGCATGCAAGGTTAATTTTTATCTTGAAGCTCTATTGGGAACGAAAATTGGGTTTCTCAAATCATAGAAGATGGACTATAGGCATCAGCCAATGATGTCAAATCGAGCATTTTACGGCCGCGGCCGTGCTTCCCGGCGGCGGGATCTTTTTGAAGTTTGAGGCGGCCTTTTAGAGCATGAAAAGATGAGCATTTCGGTAAAAAGACGGCCCGGTTTTGGTTATCCGTGAACTACTTATAGCGAAAAACCGCGACCGGCCGTCTGACAGCCTTGAGATCAGCCAAAGATTACTGTACAAAAATAATGAAATTATTGCAGTTTTGATAAAATGTTACTGTAAGTTACTTGCAGGTTACGGTAGCGTCCCGGTATTCATAGTGTCTGGCAAGTGAGCCTGTAATCTGGCAAGATGATGTGAGTTGCGATGATTACAGACTATACATAGTATGTTACGAATGTTCAGCTATTGAGGGCGGAGGGATAAGATCAGAAGGTAATTCTTCACAGCTCAATCGAGAATGTTACCTTGGGAAAGTTACAATAACTTAAATTCCATCAAGATTTGAAATTGAACAGGAGTTGTACATGATAGTAGTAGAGGAAAATTCAAGTGCTCGAAATAATGGTGTTCTTTGGGATGTTTTTCAGATCCTGCATCACATCTTACGAGATCTCAAACGGTGCTCTGAAATCATCCCAGCAGCTTAGAAACATTACAGACAACAGTATGAGATTACTGTAGTTTCCAAGACTTTCTCAAATTCAGAATCTTCTCATAACCTGCAAAGCTATTAGAAACGCTCTTATATCAGAGATGACTCTCTCGTTCAATTATAAAAGCAGGTTGAACCCTCTCTTCAATCAAAACAAGAGAGACAAGCAGTGGGGACATCCCGAACAATGTACAGAAAGAGAGAGAGAGAGAGAGAGAGAGAGAGAGAGAGAGAGAGAGAGAGACAGACAGAATGTTAGTCTATGAACAGTGAAATGAAAACTAGTCCACTAGGCTAAGTGAGAGTTTGTTTTAGAAATTAGGGACCGAACTAATTAATGATCAGTTCTTCTAATAGAAGGGCATGTAATATCTTTATCAATAATCTCAACAAACACCCACAGTACCCACTCACATTCCGATCCAATATGCCTAGTTTGTTGTATACAAAAATAGTTCGGAAATCGTCATCAAAAAACGTGAGATACGGGCGGTGTGAACGGATTGAACCATGAAGAAAAGAACGATCACTTATGAAGATTCTCCGAGACCTTCTTCTTTTTGCAAAGATTTATTCGATAAAGATCATAAGAACAGAATGAAAGTAGGGTTCAAATGGTTTTGAACCCAAAGGATAGGGACACGTGTTGTCGATTTGGATGATCATTGAAGGGAAATGAAACGAATTGGGAATAGGCTTTCGAGACAAATCAGGAAATTGTTATTTTCCGAAAGAAACACGAAAATGCGCTCAAGACACAGCTGAAAACTAGTGCTACCGTAGTAAGTAAATTACTACCATAAGATTTTACGGGAAAATTTAAAAGATTTATCGATTTTCACTTTTCGTAGAAAATCGAAAAAAAATCTGTAAAAACCAATGAGTTTGATACATTTTTTTCTGTAAAATCTCATGGTAGAAATTTACTTACTACCAGAATTGCCCGGAAGTGACTTGTGTAGGAAGCCGGAAGTTGGAATTCCGGGCAACTCTGCTTACTACGGTAGCACTTGTTATGTCTTAAGCACAATGTGATATACCTGGAAGGTGAACAAAAGTGTTTCAGAACCGAAAAAATTAAAAATTCAAGAAAAAAATCCGCTCGAATTCCGTTGCAAGGAAGTATTCGGCCATGAGCCATAAATTTCCTATCTTCTCGATTCTTTTTTTTCCCGAAATTTCCTTTTTTCCATTTCATTTCGAAAAAGCTCAAGAGAGTTCCGCACACATCCTTCAGCAGAAATTTAAAATCCTACTTCCGACAAACTCTTTAAAGGCGCATCAGAGTCTTCTGGCAATCTTCCGAGAATCATTTTTCATCATTTTTTGAATATTCTTTCATCAAATAAGCACTGGCGAACAAGAAACGATGATCAGGGACTGTGAGCCTGATAGACTTTGACTGAGATATGATTTTGAGAAAACAATGACCAGACAAATAGAGAGCGAGAAAGCGAGAAAATGACTAGAAACAAATGAAACATGAATACAAGAATGAATATTGATTACTCTTCACCCCGAAGTTCAGCCAAATGATTCTGGTGCCAACGGATCAAATCAGCGCGGAGAAGAAGAAATGTGAGAATATGTTGGTCGAAGAATAGAAGCACGTCGTACGGATTCTTTGGCTCGTTGCCAGTAAGTCGAACATAGATAACACTACAAACAGGCACCACTAAGATGCGGACTCTGGAAAAATTAGTTTTTTTTCAGTTGGTACTGATTCTAGATACTCACAGATCAATCCAGTTTGCACGGATGAACCTTTTGACTTGGAATCGGATGGACTCCAATAGCTGAAATTGAACAAGTTTTATTCAGGTCTTAGATTTGTCAACTAGACCACGCGATATCACACCCCGAAAATATGATGGAAATCAGGTGTCTTGAACGTCATCACATCCTAATAAACCTTTCAACTTACCGGTTTCTCGGTCGAAAATCTCTTGTTGTAGTCCTCTAAATCCACACTGTTGTTCTGAAGTTGCTCGTCAATTTCGTCAGATTCTCCTGGAATCGGCCACCGGATAGGAATGAGCTTATTGAACTGAAAATAGTTTTTTTTTTCAGAAGAGTTCAACTAGTTTCAGAAACTTACCATGCATCTACAATATGCGCATTGACATGGGTCGAAAATCGGTTTGCTTTGTTTCCAGTATCGAATAATGCATGGACCTGAAATAATTATTTTTCTGCCTACTCCTATAAATGCGAAGATTCTCAATTTTTGATTTTCGGGGGGCGGAGCCTAAAGATTATCGGTTTTTCAACTTTTGTGTCACAAAAAATGTCCCACTTAGAACTGCATGAATAACTCGGCTTGGAATAAAGATATCAGTCTGAAAATTTGGGGGCACTCTGGAAAAGTCTGTCCCGCAGTGGCGACCAAAAGGCGTTGTGATTGGAGCTCTGGGAGCCCATCTATAAGCTCCAGAACGAAAAGTGTTCTTGAAATACTGTATTACAGAGTTCGCAAACACCGTGCGCTACAACTCACCCAAAGAAATGCATGAAAAGTGTACGTAAAAAAGCGGCGCTCTTTCAAAATAGAACTGTGCCAAAATGAAACTGTTCCATATCTCAAAAATAGGCTTAGCTAGGAAAAAGTTGTCAACTGCTAACTTGCTCAAAATTGAGTTTTTTTTTTTTCCGTTTCTTGCTAAATTTTGTTGACGAAATGCAAAACTTATAGAAAAATGTCTACCTTCCAACTACATTTCGTCCTCTAAAACGATAGTTGGAGCTCGGAAGTCGGAGTCTCTAATCTTGCTAAACCAGACATTTTGCAAATGACAAATGAAGCGAATGTAGTTATGCACAGCTATCCGAAAACAGTTGCAAAAGTGCCACGAAAAGAAGCAGAAGACCAGAAGACGTCATTCGGTCTACACGAGCCTGCACAGGCCTCTCCGGTCAGTTTTATAACCGGGTAGCAGCGCGAATCGTCTGGCAGTGGAACTCCAGAAACAAAAAAGAGAAAAGATTTCAACTCACAACAGAAAATGTGTGCGCAGTTCGTCATCACTGGGAAGTTTGCGTCGCCCAGACAGATTGGACATTCGTGGACACTCTCCTGTAGAGTTTCTTCGATTCTCTGGAATACATTTCCAATTGTTGATTGATTTTTCCTGAAATACACTCACTTTTTTCAAGTTTTCTCTGTGTCGCAGGTGTTCTTCGTCGCTTTTATTCTCAGCTCTCCGTCGGGCACGGTATCTTCTAGAAGTATTCATTTAAAAGCTACACTTTCTTAGAAGGATAACTAACTGCCACTTTTTGTACAGCGCTCTGGCGCTTTCGATCGTGACTACGAGGATCCCAAGAGTTGCCAGCACCTTATAGGCTTTATCGCCGTAGCATATTTTTAAATTCGGATTTTCCGAAAATCTGTAAAGTGCCAGCGAGCTGGACGCTAAGCCTCTAAAAGCTATGGCACGCACTTCTTCCTCCATTTTTGAATTTAACTGGGATAAAGTGAAGATCTGCAAATTCTCATTTTGACGGGAAGGTTAAAAAGGGAAAAGGTTTGAACACTCAGCCCAACATCACAGATCAAAAGAGTAGCCAACCTTAGTCTTAGGATTAGGAGGCTATAGGATGGATAAAGATTCATGATGATGGTTTGAGGAAGTTCGAATCGACGACAAGTTCTCCTCAGCAGGTATGGCTGGCCATCAACTGCCTTGCCAGTCGCTGAAGAAGAAACGATGTCAATCGAACGACGAAAAGATGGGAAGAAAGAGGTATCAGAGCAACCAAATGATTTATAAGATAAAGAATGAATGTATCTTTGCCCTCTCCCTCTCCAGTTACTCCTCAGATGCCCAGAAGGAACCTGGCTACCTGGTCGAAGAATGTTCTGGAGAAGATGATTTGGACAAGATGCAAATCTCATAAGAGGACAAAGGAGGCAGGTTGACCTGGGGTCACCATAAATCTGTAAAGTTACAACGAAGAGAAAAAATGGATGAAAATTGGATAGGTTTGAATTCTCAGACTAACATCACAGATCTTACCAGAAGCCAAGTTGTCAAGACGTTTTCTTCTCTTTTTCCATCACCTACCAACCCCCCACACTTGGATGAATGAAACGGTTTAAAATTCTATGACACCACAAAAGTTACTTCGAAACAAACCTGAAAGGTCGAAAACAAGTCTTCGGAAATAGTCGATTTCAAGCCCAAATCACCTGATTCTCACCTAAAAGCGTCATAACTCAGCTTAAACTGTTGGGCGAGCTCTAATGTTGCAGATCACTTGTAAGCCAAGAGGCGCTCACTGTCTTCATGGTCTAACTATTCCAACATGCCGGACGGCATCATCAAGATAATCCCAGTCGGAACTTTGTCGAAATTTTCGGTTCCGCACACTCATAAGCGGAGCTGGAAAATTTTCTACCTTGCGAAAAATTTAAGCTAACAGTGTCTTCTGACAATTCTCTAAGAATCAATCGTCATTATTTAATTATTTAATTACACATTTATCAAATAAGCACTGATGAACAAGAAACGATGATCAGGGATTGTAAACCTGATAGACTTTGACTGAGATATGATTGTGAGAAAGCAATGAACAGAATAATGGAAAGTAGAAAAGTGAGACAATGACTAGAAACATATGAAACATGAATACAAGAATGAATATTAATTACTCTTCACCACGAAGTTCAGCCAAATGATTCTGGAGCCAACGGAAGAAAACAGCGTGGAGAAGGATTGTGAGAAGAAATCGGTCGCAGGATAGAAGCACGTCGTACGGATTCTTTGGCTCGTTACCAGTAAGTCGAACATAGATAACACTACAAACAGGCACCACTACGAGGCGAACTCTGGAAAATTAGGTTTTTCTGTTCGGACTGATTCTGAATACTCACGTATCAATCCAGTTTTTACGGATGAACTTTTTGGCATGGAATAGGATGAACTCCAATCGCTGAAATTGAAAAAAATTTCATTCTGGTTTTAGATACGTCAACTCGGTCACACGATATCACACTACGAAAATGTGACAAAGCTGAAAACGAGTTTCACTGCAAGAACATATATAAGCTGTTACCGTAAAAATTTTATCAATTTTCAATGTTTTTATTTTACGGTAGTACTTGTGTGTCTTGAGCGTTATAATGTCCCAATAAACCTTCCAACATACCGATTTTTCGGTCGAAAATCTCTTGTTGTAGTCCTCTAAATCCACATTGTTCTTCTGAAGTTGCTCGTCAAATTCGTCAGATGCTCCTGGAATCGGCCACCGGATAGGGAGAAGCTTGTAGAACTGAAAATAGTTTATTTCCGACGAGGTCAGCTAGTTGCAAAACTCACTGTGTATCTACAACACGCACATTTACATGGGTCGAAAATCGGTTTGCTTTGTTTCCAGTATCGAATAATGCATGGACCTGAAAGAATAGTTTTTGTTATTTTTTCTACTGTATGTTCAAACGAAGGGACATTCGGTGTCAATTTACGAGGCCATGCCCCAATATAGTTTTGCTTTTTTTTTTATTTATTTTCATTTTTTTTTATTTTTCGACATTCTACAAACACCGAATTCCGCTTAGTTTAAGGGCACAATAGTTTTTTGCTAAAATTTGTTGGAGATTCGTCTAAACTCTAATATGTTTCAAGAGAAAAGCAAAAAAAAAAACAGGGTTATTCGGTCTGCATGGGCTCTTCAAACAGGGCAATTACTCAACGACTATAGGTCTCCGGTACTATTACTCAGGGGCTATGGGGTGATCTTGTACTATGTAGTACAAGAGCCAATATTTGGCTCTTGTACTAAGGATCTTGTACTATTTCCGCCACTTTGATGCCTCATGTGCTATGACTATTGTCTCAGGAACTATGACTACTGTCTCATGTACTATACCAGTGTCTCATGGACTATGGATCTTGGACTATTCCTTCTTTGTGCTGTAACTCATGTGCTATAAACTTGTTTAAAGTGACGTTTCTCAAACCATGTCTTCATAAAACACTATTTTTATTCATGTACTTCTTAGAGAAGTAATTATTTTTTGTCAGAGAGTGACAAGAAAAAAGCATTGGGATCAGAACGAGTAGTAGAATGCGGGGGGAGATCTATCTAGGTTGGGGAAGAACTTGTGGTTGGGGAAGAACTTGAGCCATAATGGCGCTCCATGTTTCGTTCTGCTCAAGGAACTGCTTCGAGCCAAAAATCACGGTGAACTCTTTGGCTCTTGACAAAGAAACGAGGATCATCTGTGGATCGTAGATCAGCTTGAAAGAAGCCGGACGTCCTGTTTTGCCGATTCGGTAACGAGCAGATTCAACTATAGGAGCTTGTTCGAGACGAGGGGTTGTGGATGATGAGCCATCATGGCATGTCGAGAATAAAACGACCTGAAAAAAAAAAGCAATGATAATTAAAAGGAAAGGAAACTCACATCGGTCTCTCCTCCTTGATAGCTTCTTGTGGTGATGCAGCGAATCCCGTTTGGCAGGTAAGTGGTGAGCAGTTCTTTCTGTGCACAGTATGGTGTGATCACGACGATTTGACGGGGATCGATGTTGGTGGTGCGGAGAAGTTGTCTGGCATAGCGACCAATAAGATCGCACTCGCCTTCGTTGGCCCGAGAGTCCAGAACAGGAGTGCTAATGTGGTTGTGGAGGATGAAGTGAAAGCTACTTGATCTGTTACGACGGGGGAAAAGATCCAGCGGAACTCGTTCTTGGAGGTATCTTGCATCCAGCAATCTAGAAATTCATGACTTTAGACTAACAGGATTAAAGAAAAGAGACAAACCTAGCAGATCTCAGATAGCCTGCATAGAAGACGTTCGAGAGGACTCTCGTTGCGAATGGAGAGCATCTGTAGACAGTGGTCAATTTCAAAGGTCTCAGCCCAGAATTAAGTAAATAAATGTTTGGCGAAACGGTGAAAGAAGACAGAGTGTCCAATGAGTTAAATGGCTCCAGTTGGAGATGGTCTCCGAAAGTGATGAAACGGATAGGCTTGTCCACGTCGTAAGAGAATGCAGCAATGTGGGATCCAAACAGTGCCAAATCAGCGGGTTGAACCATGGTACTCTCATCAAGAATGCAGATAGTGGGCAGGTAGGGCTGTGGAACAGTGAACGGTAGCCCGGTCACCATGTCCATCGTGGCAAATGACAAGTTAGGTCTGTACATGTTGTAAAACATGATACGAGCTTCATCTTTACTTTCTCCTTTGTCTTGCATTTTGCGGAACTCAGTGATCTGCGTTTCTACGAAGTAGTCCGAGAGCCTGATCAGTTGTTTTTGATCGTATCTGCTAAGCTCATTGAACATGGTAGCTTGTTGGGAGATGGATGGGCTGAAAGAAGATAATCGTAGAGTTAACATTACTATTTGTGGATTCACTTACCCAATGGCAGGATCTGCTCCAACTTCTTCGAGTTGAGGTGGTCGAACTACTGGTGGAATCGGTTGTCCGTTTACTTCCCACTCTGCCGGCATGTCAAAAAAGTGTTCGAAGAAGGATGCGCTGAAAAAATTGAATCATTAGTCGAAAAAAAAATCTCAAGTGCTATTAGCTCATATGGTATTGTCTCATGTGCTATCGGTTTAAATGCGTATTTCTACTTGACTTTTGCTAATAAGTTTCTATCAGTATACCAGCCTAACGTATCGCATATAGCGAATAGAAAAGGGCAATAGCACTTTCGAATTAGCATTCAGGACAATTTCGTTGCACTGCAGACAACTGTTTAATTTTATCTCGTAGGGATATAGTACATGAGCCAAAAGTCCCAGAGCCATAGCACACGAGTCAATAGTACCAGAGTCATAGCACATGAGCCAACAAGCATTACACTCAATACTTTTTGCATGGCCCTGCTGACTTTTTTCCAAGTTTTTTTAATGTGTCACGTCTTAAAATGGCTTACCCTCTGGCGTGATTGAACCGTCCGACATTCTGAAGAATGTAAATGAAGAGGCGACACTTGAGAACATGGTAGTCCCAAGGATTGGCTGACTGACGAGACGAGTCCTTCCAGTTCTGACTCTGGTAGAGTATGGGACGTACAAGCATGGATTGATTGACAACTTGTTCCGGGAAGAAGCTGTATCCTTCTGTTGCGCATTGGATAGCGGCTTCAACGGCCTGGTTTGTCTGAGCAGTCACCACGATTCGGGCAGTCTGATCCACAGTTAGTTTTGCTTTTGC
This sequence comes from Caenorhabditis brenneri, assembly GCA_000143925.2. NCBI lineage: Eukaryota > Metazoa > Nematoda > Chromadorea > Rhabditida > Rhabditidae > Caenorhabditis > Caenorhabditis brenneri. The sequence continues at coordinate 19,514 of GL380584.1, forward strand.
AGCAGCAACAGCCGTTTGAGTCTTGCCTGAAAGCCGTTTTATGAAAGAGAAGAAGTTAGAAAGTGCTGAACTCACCAGACCCAAATGCAGCTTCGGCATGGACGACAGGCTTATCATCTCTAAGAATAGCGTGATAAATCTGCAGCTGCTCAGCTGAAGGATTCCTTCCTCCCAAACCTTCGACAAAAGCTTGCAATTCGGCTTCCGATAATCCATTTATGTCAGCTTGATTGTTTTGCCTATAAATGTCCTGAAGAGGTGGGCGGAGTTGGATGCGCATCTGGCGGGTTCTCGGATTCTCGATAAGCAGAGCGGACTCTTTCAATCCTTCAAGCATGTAGTTCACAATCGGTGTCTTGCGAAGAGTGGACCGTGGAGATGAAACAAGAAGGTCATACTTGCAGGAAGAATCGATACAGGTGACACAGACAAATGTTTTGCCCTGGAGTATGTCACGAATCGTTTCCCATTCGGCGGAATAAGCAACGCTGTTGAACATCACCTCGTCTGCTTCAGGATCATCTCCATTCTCTTCTTGTACTCCACACACTGGTGTGACCAGGACAAAGAATCGCTTCCATCCTTCTTCTTCTTTTCTTTGAACAATTCCAGTGATTGTGCCGACTATCGGCTTTTTCCAGATGGATTCCAACTTCACATTTTGGCCTGAAAACCGTGAATTGTTAAAAAGCAACTCTCGAATTAATGGGGTGCTATGACTTCACGTACTTTTGTCTCAAATGCTACTGTCTCTTGTACTAGCACCTCAAGTGCTAGTGACTCAAGCGCTATGTCTCATGGGCTAATATCCACATGGTCCAACAAGCATTTCACAAAACAGGTGACCTCATAGGCTATTTATAAAAACGATTTGTCTTACCGACGGAATATGATCTCCATTTCAAATGCGCTTTGGTGACCATCTCCACAAACAATCCTCCATCGTTGGCGTTGGTGCAGCCGATGATTTTGAACTGTACGAAGCGGTTATCATTCGTAGTAGAGTTAGAGCTCTGGATTTTTGCACTTCTGATACACTTTAAGGCGATCAAATTGTGGTCGGGAATGGAAGAGTTGAAGAAGTCCGACAATCTGCCATGCCAGACACACGAAGAGAGAAAGGCTGCTGGTGTGAAGGGGTGATACTTTTCAGGGAATGTTTCGGTGAGCTTAGCAACTTCGAGCAACAAATTCTCCACAAGAAGAGTGTTCCGAGCATTGCGGTTGAAGTGGAGCGACATCCGATGGCATTTCTTATGAGGCAGACCGATGGTACCTTTGATGAGGAACATAGCTGGCAGAGGGTGGAGTTGATGTGCGAATGGCAGGGTTCTGCTCTCCGCAAGCATTGACTTCAGCTTCTCAGCCTGTAATAGAAATTATTTTCGGTTAAGCAACAATGGTTGGAATCATACCGAACAAACAGCGGGAGGGTAGGACTGATCTTTAAAGGCTTTAAAAATCTGATAGTCCCTTCCGTTCTTCAACGCAAGACAGACTCCACGTTCGGCATTTCTTGATAAGACAAAGTACTTGGTACAAATGGTGTACGGATTCGTCCTTTTTTTTCCAGTCTTCTTATCAAGAGGATAAGAGAATCGAATCTCCCTGACACACACCACGTCTCCGAATTGCAACTGACCCGCATAACTCAAGGGACGTCCCTCATCATCCAGAGTTTTTGTAGAATTGAGCAAGTCAAAAGAGGATGAGGTCAGCGATACCTTTTGAAGATGCTCGTATCCTGGAAACAAGCCAGTTTCCACACACATGGGCGAAGCTTCCACAATTGTAGAACTGGAAAGTGTATATTGCTAGGAGAATACGCATTCTTAAACAACTTACTCCTTTCTTGTCACCACATAGAGCATGGAAGACGGGCATTGGTACGTATAGAGACTAAATTTGGTCATTACTTCATCCTCTTCATGTTTGTTGGCTCTTGTGTAGACCTGCTCAACTTCTTTCATCTTGTGGAGTCTGTTGGCTCTTCTGAAGGCAATAACGTCTCCGATGGTAGGGAGACGCTCTTCGAAATCCCCATTTGCACCATACAACTCTACATAGTTTGTGAGGGGATCATTATTCTCTCCTTCCTCATCTGATTCTTCGCCGTCGGAAAGAGATCGGTTGAGCTCTCGCTCTTCTTCAAATGGATCGTGTTCGTCCATGCAGAATACGTTCTGAAATGAACAGAATTGTGATAATTTGGCCTTGTTTAGACTTTTCTTTGTGGGAAAGGTCACTAAGTTCAACTCACGTAATTTTATTTGTCGTGGAAAAAAATGCTTTGAGGGAAAGAAGATGATGCAGGCTCTGCTGTTTTGATTCCTGTAAAAAGAATTAATTGTTTGAATGCATAGAACGGGAGATAAATTATAGAGCGCCGAGCAACACAAATTTCGAAAAAAAATATGTAACGCGCGGCAAATATCGATTTTTGTCGATAATATATTTTTTGGTTGAAACCGATGTGTTTTCCAGGCAAAATTTGAACAAGCGAAACAAAAACACTTTGAAATAGGGGCCGACAAACCTGATTATTAAAATCGTCCGGAATTGAAAGTAGCAGAAACAAAAAATTTGTTTTGAGGGGTTGTGGAGGATGCAGGCTCTGCTGGTTGGTTGCCTGAAAAAAGAATTGATCGTTAGAATAAATAGAACGAGAGATAAATAATAGAGCGACGAGCAGTACAAATTTCGAAAAAAATATGTTCCGCGCGGGAAAAGTTAGGCCAGGCCGAACTTTCTCCGCGCCGACCTAGTCCCCGCGAAAAAATCGATTTCAAATCGATTTTGCCCTCAAATCTTGGTTTTTTGGCTAGATTCTACGCATTTTTGATATAAAAATCGAATATTCGAAATAAAAATACCCAAATTTCGGGGTCGGCGATAATTTTCCAACAAAAAATTCGAACTGATCAGAAAAAAGA
>GL380585.1:6653-18627 GCA_000143925.2 Caenorhabditis brenneri
TACGACAATCCAAACTCAAGTTGAACCCAACTTTCTCTGACTGAGTCATAGTCGTTCGATCTCTGTCTTTGCACCTAGACACTCCAAAATAGCAAACCCAACTTCCTTGGTCCAATGAACAATTAGAAGAATTTTCGCTACTCCTGGAATCACCTGTCACCACTTTTTCTCCTTTCTTGGTTTCTCGACAAGAAAATCCAGTACTCCTCACTCAAAAAAATGTCTTACAAATTGGATTTCACATCGGCAGTATGGCTTGTTTATTGGTATTATATTATTGGAGTCATATCGATTTTGTTGAATTCCTATACATTTTTCTTGTTGATTTTCAAAACGGAAAAGATGGATAATTTTAAGTACTTTTTGTTCGGGTATCAGGTATGCAAAAACGGGTCATGGCGCGGGAAATGCGCCAAGGCACGGAAAACGCGCCAAATCACCAGATAAGCGCCAACTCACCCAAAACGTGCTAACCTTCTCCGGAATTCCAGATCTCCAACCTCCTCGTCAACATCCACCTAACATTCCTAATGCAACCCCAACCCCTCCACCCAATTCCTGCCGGGTTCTGCACCGGGGTCCTGGCTACAGTAATCCCTTGTTCCACTCTAATGACCATGGTCTCTGCCTTTTTATCTCTCCAGTTTGCTTGTCTTTTAGCGTGTTTTTTGAGGAAATTTTTGGTTTTTCAAAAAATCAAGAGAGCTGAAACTTCGGAAGTTTTGTTGGTGGTGATTTTCATGGGTTTTTTGGGATTCGCTATTTCTATCGTCGTTTTCATGTATAATGGAGAGCTGAGCAAGAAGGAGATGTTCAAAATTATTCATGAGGTATGTAGTTTGTAGTTTTTGTGGTTTTTGTAGCTTATCCAGCCTGACCCGATCATGTTCAGGCGAGCACAGACACGCACAGCTCGGACCGGTCCGGCCTGGTCCAGTTCAGCCTAATCCGATCCTGCCCAGATCAACCTGGTCCGGTCCGATTAGGCCACCACCATATTCTCTACGCCACCACCATATTCTCTTACACCATCTACAGTATGTTCAACACTCTGGTCGAAGTCCGCAACAACGCGTCGAGTGTCAATTTCAAAAAACAAAAAGTCGCTTTGATGAGCCTCGTTGCTCAGTTGATAACTTCGGCTGTTGGATTCATCCCGATTGGGTTTTTCACATTGTCCTTGATTATTAAATTCGAGTATGCACAGATTACCACGAGGTGTGTTTAGTACCCATGCTTCGGTGAATGCGGTGGTTCTTGTGATGACTACACCTCCGTTTAGGAGGTTCACATTGTTTTGGATAGATAAGTGAGTCGATATCGGGATATACAGACACCCGGGGAACTCGGACAGAGACGCGGGTACAGGCATATAGAAATACATGCATCTGGACATCTGGACATACATACATACATACATACAGACATCCGGACATACAGAAACAGTAATTTTTCAGATATTCGGACAACTGAAATTTTGACTGGTTTTCTGAAGTACAGACATTCAAATATACATACAGACATCTAAAGAAACAGACAGACTCAAATCTATACATTTTTTACAGAAAAAGATCCCCCGTCATCGTTAGTGTTGGTTGATAATTTTTCTTGATTCCGATAAGCCGATTTCAACGAAAATGATGTGAACTACCATTGAAACAGTCATGACCCATCTTGAAAATGAAATTTCTACTTCCTATCATAAATAATTATGTGTTTGTATTCACCGTTAAATGTCATGTTGATAACATGTCTCGTTGAAATTCGGAAAATTCTGTTTCAAATTGCTCTGTTATTTGGAGCTGTCTACCCCGATGGAGACGTGCAAACTGACAGATATCTGGAAGTCTGGACATCTGGACATCTGAACACAAGGACATATGGACAACCGAATATATGGAAATCTGGTCATTCAGACATCTGGACATCCGGACATTCAGACAAATGTGCATCCGTACTTGTTGACGCCAGGAAATCTAATCAGTTGAACGTCTAAACATGTGGACATCCGGATAACTGGATAACTAGAAATCTGGACGTCCGGCCGTTTAGACACACAGACAGACATTGATTCTTCCGAAACATAAAATCTAGGCTTTGGGACACCCATACTTTCAGATACCCAGATTTTTCGACCAGACATTTGATCAATTTGACAGCCGGACATCCAGACACACAGACATAAACTTTGTGTTCTCCCTCTCTTTCTGACTCAATTACAACTGACTCAATCAACTAAACTCTACTCTTTTTGATTTCATTTTCCGAAACCTTTCACAATTCGATTATGAGAGAAAATTGAAAAGTGGACAACAACTCGAAATAATAGCACCCTTTTCCATACACATAATTGGTATGTTTTGGGTGCGCGCGCACGTGTTCTGACTTGGTGATATAAGAGTAAAGGAATTTCTGTTTTTTTGGTCTTTTTCCATTCAAATCGTCCAAATTCCCTCTAAAGATGCAATTTCTCTCCTTTCTCAGCGACCCCTATTACTACTCCCTTTGTCTTTATATCCTTGGTACCGTATCTCTTCCCATTCATATATTTGGTGCCTACTGTATCCTTTTTCAAACCCCTCCAACCATGAATCGTGTCAAATGGGTCATGTTTAATCTACATTTTTGGAGTTGTTCCCTGGATATTTTGCTAGGGATCCTAGGCCAGCCCTTCGTGATTCCTCCGGTTTTCGGGGGAATCCCAATGGGATTACTGCATTATTTTGGCGTGAATTCAGGGGTCATGGTGTACTTGATGGTGACGTTGATAGAGTGTGAGTTATCGATTTTTCTGGGAATTTTTCATACTTGAAACAGGGTTTCAGTAGTCTCATTCTCGTGCAACGCCATTTTCGAAAATCGATTTTTCATTCTGTTCGCTGAGGACACCTGGTGGAGGATCGGTCGTTATCCGTATTATTTTGCAAATATTGCATTGTCGATTTTGTATTTTGTACCGACAATGATGGGAGTACCTGATCAGAAAGTGGCGAGGGAGTGGATTTTTAAGGTATGGGCACAAAATACAAACTACAAACTATACAACTTCTCATTTTTCAGAACTACCCCGAAATCCGTCACTTTGACGATCCAACCCATCCAATCTACGTGGTGGCCTATGAGCCGAAAGCTCGAGAATATATTGGATACCGTATGATTGCGAGCTCAGCAATCTTCTTTTTCGAGCTGTGTTTTTTCTTTCTTCTGCTTCGTTGGAATATGAAAAAAGCCGGGAAAAACATGACAATGTCACCGAAAACCTTTGAGGCTCACCGGGCATTTATGAAGGCAATTAATATGCAGGTAGGGACATCCGGATATTTGGATAGACAGACATCCGGTTATCTGGGCGTCTGGACCAGGGGTGTGCAAAAAATTCTCGAACATTTTATTTTTGTCGGTTTTTTCGGCGAAAAATTAAAGAAAAATTTCGAAAAAACTTTTTAAAAACATGTTTTTACCGCCTTCTCACCCATTTTTCATTGGAAAAAAAAAACGAAAAAATTCGAAAATAAAATGAAAATTCCCGAAAAATTCGAAAAAACATTTCTCGATTTTTTTTTCTGATTTTTTTTTCGCACAACCCTGGACATCTAGACAGCCACATGTCGGGATATCTAAACAACACCATGACACCACTAGCAGATCCGAACATTCAGACATCCGTCCTACCAGACACACAGACAGACACCAGTTTCAGATAGCCATCCCATTTCTAGTCATCTCATTCCCTCAAGGATGCGTCATGGCCCTTGGGTTCCTAGACATCCCAAGCCCCGAAATGAACAGTCTGGGATATATGACAATGTCTATACATGGATCACTTGCTACCCTAATTATGCTGTATTGGCATGTCCCTTATAACCAGTACTGTTCGAAATTATTCTGTCGAAACTCAGAAAGACTCAATTTTTTTCGTTCCAAACAAACGAGTGTATCCATCACCTAAATTGATGGTTTTTTGATATAAACTTTTGAAAATTGAATTGTTGATTTTAATTTTTATAGAGTTCATGAAATCACAACAGAAACTAATAGAAAGTCTCAAAACGAATATCATTAAAATCGTAAAACCATTCGATCTGAAACCCTCCATTTGAATTTGGGTAGAAGTACTTCCAATATGGTTCCCAACACGGAAATGCTTCATATGTAGGTGGACCAAGAGATTTGTACCATTGATTCTCTCCAATTAAGCATCCGTAGCGGATAATACACGATCGGCTGATGTTAGGGGTTGTGAGAAATAACTGAAATTGAATAGTGAAAAACAGTAATGAATTTGGCGGGTATTCAAAAAGCTCACCTTCTTCAACATAACCAAATCCGTCCAAAAAATCGTTTTGGAGAAAACTTCGATCGATTGGAAACTGCTTAAAACTGTTAAGTGCGCAGAGACCGTGAATCCGTCAATTCTCAATTTCTTCGCCTCTTTCCATTGATCCAGCTTGGCAACTTTGTTCAATTTGAGTTTATTCCAACAGAGCGTACTTATATTAATTCTCTCTAGTGTTCCCGGTTTCAAACTGGACAAAATTGAGCAGATCTGATACTGGTTTTTGCATTTCATTGATAATTCGTAAACTTTTAATAAAGAAGGTCTGGATTCTAGAATTATTTTCATTTTACAATAGAATCCAGGCATCGGAGATGGATCTTCAATAAAGAATTCGGTCAGAGTTGAGGTTTGAAACTTTAAAATCTGCTCCAGGCTCTTGAAAAACTGGTCTTCATCTGATTTTTTAAAGTTGATTGAATATTTTTTATCTTCTTGTTCACATCCAAGAGACATTTTATCCGTAGATACTCTGATGCTCAATGACTTTAATTTATGATTCAACTTCAGGTCATCGACAAAACTTTTGAGGTCGCGGCATGTTTGACCAAGGGTGAATCTAGAAAAAAAGGGTTTTGTAGTTCAAAAAATAAAACTCACATTTCGGGAAACCCAACGAATCCGGCTATTTCGGTCAGTATTTCTGGTGGCATTTCGAGAAGAGTCGGCATTTTTCTTCTGAAATTGATCAAGATTCTAAAAAAAAAAAGAAAATCGAAAGCAAGAACTGCCTTATCCCTATTCCTTTCCTTTCCATTTTTATAGAAAAAAAAGAAATATTTCCTCAGATAATGTCGAAAAAAGAAACCCAAAGATCACTCAGCATAGTTTGATATGAGGAATCTTTTGACCAAATTTAGCGGACGATGAAACATATGTATTTTTCTCTGCCTCTCTCAATCATTGAACACTCTATTGAACAAAAAATGGACTGTTTGTTGTCGTCACGTGTTTCCGATTTTGTTTCATTTTCTCTGTTTTTTCTCTCGAGTTCTTTCCGTTTCTTAGAATTCGGGTTATTTGAATTGTAAGGATTTTTATTCTGATTCATTTATATTAACTATCTTTTTGTAGTTTGTAGCAGGGCTGTGCGAAAAAAAAATTCTAAAAAATTTCGCAAATTTTATTATTCGATTTTTCGAATGGTCGATTTTTTCGAAATTTTTTTCTTCAATTATTATAAAATGAAAATTGGATAAAAGCCAAAATATAACTTTCAAACGAAAGGTGTCTAATGTATTCTTCTGTTTAAACTACAACAAATGATCTTTGGGTTTTTCTATTCTTGTCGTTCTATGAGGAAGTATGCCTATCTCTCATTCTTGATTTCTCCTTATGAAAAGGGGCGGAAAGGATGGAATAATGCAGTTCTTGTTTTATTAATCTCATTAGAAATTGAAATATTTTCTAACATTTTTATTCGATTCCCAACTTTTCAGCTTGCTTATTCTCAAAAAAAAACGAATATGCCGACTCTTCTTGAAATGCCACCAGAAATAATGAAAGAGATTGTTGATTTCGTTGGATGTCCAGGAATGTGAGTTCATTTTTTGCGTCTAAAAGTACAAATACTACAAACTACAATCATATTGAACCACGATTCCTCAGTCAACTCGGTCAAAATTTTATCAGTTAAAAACTTCTGACAGGACCAAGGCTACAGACTACAAACTATAAACTACTCAAAACGTACAACTGGAGAGCCAAAAACTTTATTCATTTTTCAGATTCACTCTCCGTAACGTATGCCACAATCTCCGAAATTTTGTGGACAACATAAGACCGAGCTTCAGATTACAGAAATTGGGCTATTATATCTCATCAGAATCCTTGTTCATTTTATGTGATCAGAACGATAAAAAATACAAAAGAAAGTTTGATATTTCTGATCAAGACAAGTTTTTCAAGATGCTGGAGATGATTCTGAAATGTCAAAAATCGACATTAACATTTTCAATAGACGATACATCTCAAATGCCAGGATTCTATGAAAAAGTCAATGGGATCCTTGAATCCAGACCTTCTCCATTGAAAGTGCATAAACTGTCAATAAGATGCTTGTATCAATATCAGATTCATTCGATTTTATCGACTTTGGAATCGGGAACATTGGAGAAAATTAAGTTTTCTGGACGTGATATGGAAACATTGGAATTGAATGAAATTGTGGGACTGGAACAATGGAAACAGGCAAAGTCTTTTGACATGTATTCTTTCATTATGTCTTCACCTGTAACCGATTTTTTCCACTTTGAAACAATTTCTGTTTTGTTCAAATCAGTTGATTGAAAGGATTTGGAAACATTACGAAATGTAAGTTTGTAGTTTATAATTTCATGATTTGTAGATTAGAGCATGTTGTTTCTATAGATTTTCCATACACTTCCAGATATTTCTCACCAGGCCGGATACAAAAAGATTGTTCAATATCTACGTGGAATGGAGATGGGATGGGGAAAGACAATGGCATGAAACTCTTGGACCATTTAGAATCTCTAACAACTATAGTTATGAATGGCGATTCTGGTTCCCGAACTCCACTGGAACACTCCGTGTTGCACATAGAGGGAATCAAATCACTTTTGAAACACTCAATTGATTTATAAATATTGTTTTTCTTGAATGAATATATTCAATGATTCGTTGAAAACTTTCGGATAACTCTAAAGATAGGACACTACAAAAACTAAAACCAACAAATTACTCTTGAAGAGTTTATTTCGAAAAAAAACCACCAATTCAAGTGTTGGAGGCATTGGGTTTTTGGGAAACGCTTGATCGCTCCGATTTCCGACAGAATAATTTCGAGCAGTACTGGTTATAAGGGACATGCCAATACAACATAATCAGTGTAGCAAGTGATCCATGTATAGACGTTGCCATATATGCCAAACTATTCATTTCCAGGCTTCTAATGTCAAGGAATCCTAGACCCATCATGCATCCTTGAGGGAATGAGATGACTAGAAATGGGATGGCGATCTGTAATTGTTATCTGTCTGTGTGTCTGACGCAATGGATGTACGGGCGTCTACATGACGGATATCCGAATGTCACGCCATCCAGCCGTCCGGATTTCCAGGATATCAGTATATCTATATGTCCGGATGTCCTTACCTGCATATTAATCGCCTTCATAAATGCCGTGTGAGCCTCGAAGGTTTTCGGTGACATTGTCATGTTTTTCCCGGCTTTATTCATATTCCAACGGAGCAGGAAAAAGAAGAAACACAGCTCCGGAAAGAGGATTGCTGAGTTTATAGCCATACGGTAATTTATATATTTTTGAGCTTCCGGGTCATAGGCAATCACGTAGATTGGATGGGTTGAATCGTCATAGCGACGGTATTCGGGGTGGTTCTGAAAAAAAAAGGTTGGAAGTTATAGTTTGTAGTTTGTACCCCTACCTTAAAAACCCACTCGCTCGCCAAATTCTGATCTGGTACTCCCATCATTGTGGGAACAAAATACAAAATCGACATAAGAATATTCGCTAAATACCATGGATACCGACCGATCCTCCACCAGGAGTCCTCAGCGAACAGAATGAAAAAACGATTTTCGAAAATGGAGGCGCATGAGAATGAGACCACTGAAACCATGTTTTAAGTATAAAAAGATTCCAGATAAATCGATAACTCACACTCAAGCACAATCACCATCAAATAAACCATCACTCCTGTATTCACGCCAAAATGATGCAGTAATCCCATTGGGATACCCCCAAAAATCGGTGGAATCATGAAGGGTTGTCCCAGGATCCCTAGCGAAATATCCAGGGAACAACTCCAGAAATGTAGATTGAACATGACCCATTTGACGCGATTCATAACAGCTGGAGTTTGAAAAAGGATACAGTAGGCACCAAATATATGAATGGGAAGGGATACGGTACCAAGGATATACAGGCAGAGAGAGTAGTAATAAGGGTCGCTGAGGAAGGAGAGGAATTGCATTCTTTCTATTCTCTGGAGAAAAAATTTTCAGACTGATATAAAGCCAATTTGAATGGGAAAAGAACAGAAAACATCAAGTCTTTCTCTCTTATATCGCCAAGTCAGAACATGTGCGCGCGCACTCAAAACATATCAGTTATGTGATATTTAGGCAAGGTGCAATTATTTTTGAGCTCTGTTGTTGTCCACTTTTCAATTTTCTTTCATAATCAGATTGTGAAAGGTTTTGGAAAATGAAATCAAGTGAATAGAACAAATAGAGAGTTTAGTTGATTGAGTCAGAAAGTGAGGGAGAACACAAATTTTATGGGGAAAAAATAATGTGCCTGCCGGGTGTACAGATGACCAGGTTTCCAGATGTTCTGGTGTTTGTCTTCACTGGTTTTCTGGATACCTGGACATCCGGATGGTCGTCTGTCTGCATGTCTGTTTGTCCGGATACCGATAGTTCCGTATTTTCGGATGTCCGAATGTGGCGATACCTGGGTGTTCATCTGCTGTAAGCCTGTACGCATGCTGGCCAGTTTGTCCGGATGTGAGGCTGACATATGTGTAAGTCCGGATGTCTGGGTATCTGCGTGTCCAGGGATCCCAAAGAGTGTCAGCCTGACCAATAAAACAAACGTGTCAGTTAGGCTGTATCAAGAAAACAAAAATATTTGTGACAAATTTTCCTAGAATTTCGGCGAGACATGAAGATCAACATTATAATTATTGGTGATAATAGTGTTATTATTTATGAGAAGGAAGTAAAACATCTCAGATGAGTCAGAAGTGTTTTGATGGCAGTTTATGTATCCTGATCAAAAAAAAGGTGCTACCCCGCATTAGAACTGGCCGCATCAGAACTGACCCGCATTAGAACTGGCCGGATTAGAACCGGGTACTTCCGAAGTATCTGGAAACTCGAAAAATGGAGGAAATGTTTAGGGCCACAATGTCATATTTCGGACAAAAAATCAGCCCTGAATTGGAACCGGGAGGTTTGAATATGGCCGGGTTTTGTCCGGGAAAGTCCTATACGGGACAGTTCTAATGCGGCCAGTTCTAATGCGGTCAGTTCTAATGCGGGGTAGCACAAAAAAAAACATTGAATAATTTCGAACGTTATCTCAGAGTTTACTTGCATTAAAAAACATTTCAATGTTAAAGATTTTTCAATCTTAAAAGATTTTTCAAACCGGATATCAGCAAAATCATAAACCAATCGATCTGCAAACCTTTCACTTGACTTTGAGTAGAAGAAATCCCTATATGGTTTGCAACGTGGAAAAGCTTTATTTGTGAAGGAAAAAGCATCAGAAAAACAATTCAAAAAGCATTCATAAATCAATCCAGTGACTCAAAAACAATTCGATCATAAAATTCAGCAATGCGAAGAGTCCTATCAGAATTTGGGTACCTAAATCGCCATTCGGGTTCCCCATCATCCTCATTTATGGCTGGTCCAAGAGATTCACGCCATTCATCCCACCCATTCAGTCCCCAATGATAGATATAGAACAATCTTTTGGTTTCCGGGTTGGAGAGGAATATCTGAAAATATATAGAAAATAAGAATTGATCAGAGAACATGCTCTAAATTACAAGTTAAAGGTGGTGAAACATGAAAGTCTACGGGGACTTTTCGCGACTTTTTTTTCAGAGGTATCTATTTTTGTAATTTCATAAAAAAATATATTTTCATGTTCTACCAAACCACAAAGCATCCTAACCTCACCTCTCTCAATGAATCCAAATCTTCCCAATCAACCGATCCGAACAAAGCGAAAACTCTCTTAAAGTTACCAAAATCTGTCAAAGGCGCATGTACCGTGAACGTGTGAACGTGCAAAGTATTTGCACTTTTCCATTGTTCCAATCCCACAATTTTGTGAAATTTCAAAGATTCGAAATGACGTCCATCCAACCAAATTCTCTCCAATGTTCCTGGTTCCAAAGTGGATAAAATCGACTGAATTTGATATTGATAGGCGCATCTCATCGACAATTCAAATACTTTCAATGGGGAAGGTCTGGATTCAAGGATCCTTTTCATTTTATCATAGAATCCTGGAATTGGAGATTGATCAGTTGTGCCGAATATGGTCAAAGTAGACTTTTGAAATTTCAGTATTGGTTCCATCATCTTGAAAAACTGGTCCTGATCCGATTTATCATACTTAATCGAATATTTTTTATCGTTCTGTTCACAATCAATGGTCATGGTTTCTGATGAGATTGTCCAGCCCAATTTTTGTAATCTGAAGTTTGGTTTTATGTTGTCTACGAAATTCCGAAGGTCGTGGCAGACGTTGCGGAGAGTGAATCTGAAAATTGAAAAAATTTTTGGTTTTGTAGTTTGTAGTCTCATTACTATCACAGGATTCTGAGCTCTTCAAGAAATGCGGTTACTGTAGCTACCGTAACCCCGCTTAGTATATAAAAAAGATGAGAGAAGTGACTAGTCAAAAAAATGCTAACTCACATTTCTGGACACCCAACAAAATCAACGATTTCTTGCATTATTTCTGGCGGCATTTCAAGAAGGTTCGGCATTTTTTTCCTGGAAATGGTTGCAGTCTGAAAAGGATAGGCAAACGAACTAACAAAGTGGAAAGAGAACTTGAAATATATTACAAAATCTGGGGAGATTCCTTTCCGTTTCTTCTTTTATAGTGAACCAGAGAGGAGAGATAGAAATAATTCCTCAGATTGCGACAAAAATGAAAAAAAAAACCGAAAGATCTGAGGAATAGTTCTTTGGACTTTGGCGGAAGAGATTCAGAGAAAACAATTTTTTTCTGTGTCTCTCAACCATCAATATTCTCTAAAGAGATAACAGAACACACATGTCTTGGTTATTCCTCATCACTGCCTTCTCAAAAGCAAAAAATCCCAAACTACTACAATAAAAGTTTTTAAATCGTGCTAGGACATTCACAGTTGCAGTAGTTTGTTTGCTTTTTATATCCAAAAGTTTATATATCCAAAAACTAATCGAAAAAAATAGGAAACGGAGTAGTTTTCATCAGGTTCCGAAAAATCATGAGAAAAAACAAACAGATATTATTTTGGAGTTTCCGAAGTGGAGACACAGAGAAGATACACTGTTTGTTGTCGCCACTCATTGTTCAACATTTCTAAATTGAAATTTCTACAAACATTCATTTCAATTCGAAATTCAAATTTTATTCAAGAAAAAGCGATTAATGAATCATTCAATTGTCTCAAAAACGATTCGATCACACAACTTTGCGACACGAAGAGTTCCACTATTGTCTACATATCTAAATCGCCATTCAGGTTCCCAGTCACGCTCATTCATGGCTGGTCCAAGAGATTCACGCCATTGATCATAGCCATGCAATGTTCTCAGGTAGATATCAAACGATCTTTTTGTATCTGGGCTGGTGAGGAATGTCTGAAAACCCATTAAAAATTAAACGTCGGTTTGAACTATGAAAAAACTACAAACTACAAAGTATCATTTCCCTTACCTTTCGTAATGCATCCAAATCCTTCCAATTAACCGATCCGAACAAAGCAAAAACTTTTCTGAAGTGACCAAAATCTGTTAAAGGCGCAGACACCGTGAAAGTATGAATATGCAAAGTATTCGCACGTTTCCATTGTTCTAGTCCAACAACTTTGTGCAATTTCAAAGTTTCGAAATGACGTCCATCCAACCAAATTCTCTCTA
>GL380586.1:0-22338 GCA_000143925.2 Caenorhabditis brenneri
ATCATTCCGTCCCATATCACTTTACATGTACCATCCCAAAGCCAAATTCAATTGTTGAGTAGTATTTAGTAGTAATACCAGTTTTGTTTACTTGTTCAAATAATGAAAGTATCCACTTTTTTGCGAATTGACAGAATTTAAAGCATTCAAACGTTCAGAATATGCGCTCCGTTGCCACGCGTCAGAGAGATGAGACGCAGAGTTGGCTCGACAGGGAGGCCGTTTTTCAACTGAATTTGTTTGCATTTTGACTTCCGTAAGTTCTTATCGATTTCGGATTTTTCAATTTTCGTTCGAAAAACATGACGAATTTGGATTCTGCTGATGATGACAACGGATTTTATTGATTTTCCTCTTTGAAACATATTTCATAATTCATCCTCTGTTATTTTTTTTCATCATTCATAAGCATTCAAATTTATTTGCAGGTAATGTCTGGCACCGCAAGTTTAGTTCATACCTTACCAGCCAGTGGAGATTCAAATCATCGTGGGCTGCATAGCTGTGAGTTGTTTATTCTAGCTCAACCATTTTTTGATAGCTAAATTACAGTGAAAAACTCACGGCGTGTTACTGATAATGAGCCGCTTCTCAGGTTTCGGGAAGCAAAAAAAGTGTTAGGAGATGTATATGGAGAACTAAAAGACAATGTTGCTGAGTTGGAAGGCGTTTATAAAGGTGAGCAACTTTTAAAAGAATGATTTTTTAAATAATCAATATGAAAGTTCCAGAAATCAAAGAAAACGATTTTGTAAGCCCCGAGCAACGGGAAGAGATTGAAGCTATCCGTGATTCGATAAAAACTATAATGGATACATTCCAAAGAGATAACATGAAAGTTGTGTTTTTTGGTAGGACAAGTAACGGAAAAAGCACTACAATCAACGCAATGCTTCACGAGAAAGTGCTACCACAAGGAATGGGACATACAACATGCTGCTTCTTGCAGGTTTTTTAAATCAAAAATTCTTCTTAAGCATCGAATTTCCAGGTTGAAGGATCAGAAGACGAAGTTGGTCACCTCCAGTTAGATGATAATCCACAAAAAATTGACATGAAAATGCTTGGAAAAATTGGGCACGCTTTGAGTGACGAAAACTCAGATTTGCCTGCTATGGGGCAAGATTCACTGCTTCGAGTATTCCATCCAAAACAATCAGATAATGGCGAGTGCCGTCTACTTCAGAACGACGTTGTTATATTAGACAGTCCTGGTGTGGACCTTTCCCCTGAGTTCGACAGTTGGATTGACAAACATTGTCTTGATGCAGATGTTTTTGTTCTCGTATCCAATGCTGAGTCAACTTTGACACAAGCCGAGAAGAACTTCTTCCTTCGAGTCGCGAAGAAGCTGAGTAAACCAAATGTTTTTATTCTCAATAACCGTTGGGATGCCAGTGCTGCAGAAACAGAAAATATTGAGGATGTAAAAAAGCAACATCTAACAAGATTCCGTCAATTCTTGGTCGATGAACTCGAAGTTTGCTCAGAACGGGAAGTTAATGACAGAATCTTCTTCGTTTCGTCAAGAGAAGTTCTAGAGGCAAGATTAAAAGCCAGAGGGCTCGTCCAAAAAGCCTATCAAGCAGAAGGCCATGGTACAAGAGCGCTTGAATTCCAAAACTTCGAGAGACACTTCGAAAAGTGCATCTCCCAATCTGCTATTCACACCAAATTTGAAGCCCATAATAGACGAGCTCATGAGATGATCGGAAAAATGCGTCTCAATTTGAATAGTGTTCTAACTTCAGCTGCTGAACAACGAAGCAAACTTCAGAACAATCTCAACGAAGCTACCAGAACTTTCAATGAATGTCGTGTCAACTTCACACAGTTCGAAAAAGCATATCGTGATCAAACAGAGCAACTAAGAGCTGAAGTCCATTTGAAAGTTTCGGCTGACTTCTTTGAAGAAATAGCTCGTCTTGATGCAATTATTGACCGTTTCGACCAACCATTTGATGGAAGTTCTTCTGGAATGGCGAAGTACAAACAAGACCTCGCTATTTTCGTAGACAAGTGTTTGAGCAGTGACTTAGAAGCAAGATGCACTGGAGGACTAATGTCGAGGATTTGGAACCTCGAAAACGACATGTTCCGTAAGTAAAACAGATGAGTATTGGTGTATATATTTCATCTTCTTTTCAGAATATGTGACTAAAATCCTTGCCGAACCATATCAAAACAAACTGGAAGAAGTGTGGCGTTATAGAGCTCCATTCAAATTCAGTATCTGTGTAGATGTTCCCGCCCTTGTCAAGTGATTTCTACACCTGCTTATGAGTTATAACTTTCATTTTTCAGTGATTTCCACGAAGATCTGGAATTCCGTTTCACATTCGGACTTCATGCAATGATTCGCCGTATAATCGCATACCGTAGTGGACAGCCAGTCACTGCTATAAATACAAACCTCTTGACCCCACTTTCTTTGAAAGCTCAAACTGAGAAGAATGTTGTCAGAGATGCAGAAACATCCGCTGCTGCTGAAGAGCAAGCTATGATGACTCAAATGGTGTTAACATCTGCAGCCTTTTTGGCTAATGGAAGTATAGGAGTACTAGTTGTCGGAGGGATCGTCTACAAAGCTGTTGGGTGGAGAGTTATTGCCGTTGGAGGTGCTGCCTACGCAGGTCTCTATGCATGGGAACGAATGCGTTGGAACTCCAGTGCCAAAGAACAACATCTCAAGGAGCAGTTCCGTTCTCATTTGGCTGCCCGAATGCAACAAGTTTCCACTGCTCATACTCACCATTGTGAAACACAAGCGATCAGGTACTTTAAAGAATTCAGACAACACAAATTAAAATGTACTTCTTCAGAGAAATGGATCAAGTGTTTGACGGCTTGAAAGCCACTGTTGGTGGTGTACACAGAGAAATGAAGAACGATCTTGATGTCCAGAAAACACAAATCGATGCTGTTGATACCACGATTCGTACATTAGGAACAATCAAGTAAGGTTTTATGTCACTTTATCATTAAATATTCGTTTCTTCAGAGGAAAAGCTGTATTCTTACTTCGTAATCTCGAACAATTTGCATCATCATACCTCCGATCCGATTCACCTTCGTCGCCATAAGTAAATAACCGGTTGAACTATGAAGATGATTATTTTTGAACAAATTGGTGCTTTTAACTTTCTTTTCACTCAGTCTTGTAGCTTCTTTTTCGAGCGAATGACATTGTAGATATATCTCGAAGAACTGTTTTCACAATTAGGTTTTACGTTAGATGAATGTTTTAGTTTCGATTCGTTTATTATGACAAAATTTAATTGTATTAATAAATTTTCTGTCATGCTTAAATCCTCTTGAATTTCAGTTTGTCTATTGCTGTGATATTCGGTTTTTTCTCGAGCATATTTCCTTGGGGAGTGGCATGTGTTTTCAAAACAAGTAAGTAAAAAACATTTAGGAATGAAAGAAGACGAAGAGGATGGTGGAATTTCAGTAGAATTCGATCAATGCACACAAGAAGTGAGGCTCTTTCATATCAGCTTTTTCCTGTTTTAAAACTGAAATTAGAAAACAATTCATGTATGAATTACAGTATTTTTGAGTTCCGTAATCTTTCAGTCTTTCCAACTCTATTAATTCTATAATTTTGTAATGCAAATAAAATTGAATTTTTCAGATAAACTTCTACAACTCCTGTCTCGAAGATCGAGGTGATGAAGCCGGAGACATCTCTAGGTCGGATTCAGCCGTGTGTCTCAACTCTGCACGAGATCCATTTCCTGCAGTGCTGCAGGTAATTCTAATCGAAGAAAAGATGAATTTACTAAGAAAACTACAGAAATTCAATACACCGAGAAGAGATCACAAAATTCGAACATTCCACGAAATAAATGTGAAAACATGTCTTGCATACAGAAAAGAAATGGCGAAACAGAGAAACGGGTGAGTATTAAAGAACTTTGAAATGATTCCTGCAAACAAAGACCACTAATTTCCTTTATGTTTCTAGAACTGATAGCTATCTGCTCACACAGCAACGATTGTCCATTCATCTCATCGATTTTGTTGATATTCCTCTAAAGGTAGGTAATTTGAAAAGTCTTTGAAGTTAACGCTGAAGTATTTTCAGAAAAACACTCAACGCCGAATTTGGACAGATCGTGTCACTTCGCCTCTGTACACCATGACTGAAAGTGGGTTAGAAGTGAATTCTGACTATTTCTTCCCGATGGAATCTCCGTATGCCGCCATTCAAAAGTCATATGTAGGTAGTCATTATTCATTCTAATGTTTTGAAAATTGTATTAAATGTTCAGTTACGTTCGTTAGCTGATAGCTTGACAAGGAGTCATAGGAAACTAATTGAAATCTGTGATTTTGTGGAGAGATGTGAAGAACACAGTCAACTGATGCTTCCCACACTAATTGCTGTTTTATGTGACTGGGTGAATGGATTTCTTCGAGACCACACTCGCCAATTAGATGAACTTCGAATAGAAAGGCTCGATGATCCATTACAAACTTTAGCACGATTGAATGTAATAGTGGAGGATGTGGAAATTGTGAGAGCAATGATTGGTGAAGATGCAGGAAGAAATGTGTGGATATGGGAAGATATTGAGCAGTCGTGGAATCGAGTATTTCTTCTCACCCAACATGAAGCTATTGTTAAAAAACGAAAAATTGGGCAAAAGTTACAAAAGAAATGGATAGCAGCATTACTTTCAACAATGGATCACATTTTCGAAACTGGAAGAGTACCTGCTGGAGTTGTACATTTCGTTCTTCATAAGTAAGTTTTAAAATCTAAAAGTTCTGATTTTCTGGATACTGTAGATAAAATTAAAAAAATCATGAGCCAACGTTCCCTAGGATCATTTCAATTTTCAATATAGATAGAAAAGTTACATTTCTCTGGTGAAATCTTCATATAAATAATCGGAGAAAATAAATAACGAGCATGTTTAATGACGTCTGTTCTTGTATCCTTGATTTCCATTGACTGGAGCACTCTCTTGTCTTTGTGGGCATGGACAGTACTCAGCATCAGTTCCTGGTTCTCCTTCCTCTCCTGGGGCTCCAGCGGCTCCGTTCTCTCCATCATCTCCCTTCTCTCCACGTGGCCCACGCTCTCCTGGTGCTCCTGGAATTCCTTGTGCTCCAGTGTCTCCTTGTGGTCCTTGGTCTCCTGGTTCTCCAGTTGGTCCAGAAATTCCCTTTGGTCCTGGAAGTCCAACTTGGTGCTCAACATCAGCTCCTGGCTCTCCTTCGGTTCCTGGCTCTCCTTGTGGTCCGATTGGTCCGACTGGTCCGAGGGTTCCTGGTTGTCCTGGAGTTCCGTCACGCCCTGGCATAGCTCCTTGTCCACGGGCTCCGCGCATTCCTCTGACTCCTGGCTTTCCTGGAGCTCCTGGTGGTCCTTGTGGTCCTTGTGGGCAGGTGAAGCATCCAGCGTATTGCTGAGTTTGGGCTTGAGCGTCATCAGCATCTTGTCCGTCAATTCCTGGAACTCCTGGGATTCCGTCGATTCCGTCGGCTCCTTGAGCTCCCTTTGGTCCGGCTGGTCCGGCTGGGCAAGAGTTGTCAGCTTGGCAGTTGCATGAACCTCCTGGAGTTGGTTCTCCCCCTTGAGTTGGGTTGAATTGTGGTGGAACTCCGACGACTCCTGGGAAGCTTCCTGGGTTCATTGGGTTAGATCCTCCTGGGAATCCTCCTTGTGGATTTGGGTTAGATCCGGCGGCTCCGTATCCTCCGTATTGACGCTTGACACGTCCGAACTTTTGCATGTCACGGTAGAGACTGTCAGTTTCCGACTAAAAATACTATTTTGAAAATCACATTCTACATGTTTCAATTACTTACCTTCCAGATATCCATCTCAATATTCATTTCATTCCGAATATCCTCAATGTTGAAAGTGATGCTTTGAACACCATAAAGAATGCATCCGATGGAGATGAATCCGAAAATGATAGCCGCGTAGGCACTGACTGTAGACGTCATTTTTTGAAAACTGACATAGTTCTCAGCGTCGTCAAATCTTTTTATACTTTTTTTTGGTTATGCGGTCACTCAGTTGCAACCTGTTTTCAGTCTACCCTCACCAAATTCCTTCATTCAGCTTTTCAAATTTTTAGGGCGTTTTTTAATTTGATTGACTACCGAAACAGTGTGTAAGAGAAAGAGACATAGTGACGCATTTGCATATTTCCTTCTTATTTCCACTCGGATGACCGTGAGATAAACAGGTTGATATCGAAGAGGTGAGATAAGTGATTAGTGGTGGTGTTTGAAGTTTTATGATTAATAAGTGTCTAGGAACTAAAATGAAAAATTAATAAGGTTACCGGAATGCAAGCGAATTGATTTGTATATGAAAACAGTGTGAACTTCGCGGTTGTCGTAACTATATTGCTGTATTTCAGCGATGTGAAACCAGATGCTGAAATTCTTCTATGCCGCAACATCACAGAAGTCAGCTCTCTTCTATGGGATGAAGAACTCATCGAAATGGTTTTGGAAGCTGTAAAATGTCGAATACGAATAGGAATTATTGAATTTTCCTACAAAACGTTCACAAAAGCATTCCATTCTATACTGGCTACTACAAATTTTCGGCAAGAACTGCTTCCATTTGACGAGTTTAGAAGTATATTCTTCGACACTTGCCTACTTTTGAAAAACAGATTTGCCGATGAGCTCCTAGAGGAGGTGCACAAAAACGACCGATTTGTCAATTTGTGGGTCGATTTAGAGGCATGTGATATAATAAGTTGCTGACTGATAAGAAATAGTACTATCAGTTCGGAGAATTGATGGCCGACTGACAGAAACTTTGTTTAATTTCAGAATGTTGTCATCGGTTCGATTTCTCAACAATATGCCACTACAGTATTCCGATCTGATTCGAACGTCACTAATTTTTCGGATGCATTCTGGCTAGCCTCGAGAGGTCGAATGAACAAAGAGAACATGATTCTTTTCTCGTGGATCGCCACGAAATCTGAATTCACTTGCAAGGTTTGTCTGGTCTATCAAGTAAGTTAATTTTCAAGTGTTCATTATTCTCCAGCTGGGCCATCTTCTTGCTTCTTTCATTCGTCCGGAATTGATTGAAGTTATGAACCAATGCATGAAATTTGCTCATAGCGCCTACCGTACACGAGAACTACTTGTCACAATGGCTAATGACAGTGAGTTTATCATAAAAAATGAAACAAAATGTTGGATTGCAGAAGAGCTAATGTGTCGAATGAAATGCCCTCAATCAACTCTTGACATTTCCAAGGCACACCACAAAATGAATGGTGTTGACAACATGAATAGAGCTCTTCGAACACGGCTTCGATTCTTCGTTTTCACTCTGGAACAAGTTGTTTCGCATTTCCGGGAGCTTTTCTCTGATAAAGTAGTAAATTAAAATTAAAATATGATTTCATTAGCTTACTAATTTTCAGGTACGATACGTGTTCAAAACAAAGCGGGATGAAATTGTGAACGCAACAAGCTTGAAAGAAGTGGAAAACGCTATGACGGATGGATACAAAAAGCTTTCCGATTTAGTCGTTCGTGTTGGTGTCCGGCGTATGGTACACGAAACGATGGACATGTTCATGAATATGACAGACGAAATACGATTGAGGTTTGTTCCTGTTTCGCACATTATAACAATACTTTCAAAATAGTTTATTCGTTACTCAAGAGGTTAGTTCATGGTTAGTTGAGTTTGTTAGTTGAAGACGTTGGGTTTATCCGCAATGACGGGAAAACGGAGAGTTAGTAGAGGACATCAGGTCTATTATTTTTCTTCAATCTCATTTTTTCAGATCCGTTTCAAATACCCTCGATCTTGATTATCTAGAAAGATGTGAAGAAAGTGTTCGCAAGACTCTTCAAAACCTTCTTTCTCTTCATGCAGCATGGGGAAACGATAAGGATTCTATCTTCTTCCATCTATCCGTTCGTTTGGGAAAAATCAAAATGGGTACTCAATAACTGTGTGATCTGTCCATATCTCGATGTTCAAAGTATTTGCATAATCAATTTTTTTGTTACATATTCTTGGTCGTTCAAATAAAATGATCATACGTTTTACCTAAGTTTTCAATTCATATTTCATTCGTTCTTGTTCGATTCGAATATTTGTTTAGTTGCCCTGTTTTTTTTTAAATTCTAGATTAGAAGAATTTTGTTTAGATGGAAAAATCCACAATAGGAATTATAGCACTCCGGAAGAATTTTAAAAGATATGGCAGATGAAATACGATTGAGGTTTGTTCCCGTTTGGCACATTACCAGTCGGTTCACTTCCTTTTTGTTCGTCGCTGCGCTCCTCCTGTAACTACTGTAATCCTACAGTAATCTTCACCATTTTTGTGTGCTATCGGGTACTATATACAAAAGTTTATTCCGAGCACATTTTCAAAAATCGAAGCGCTCGGGGACCTATGACAAAATGCCAAATAAGGTTCTAAACGGCTTAGGGGCTCAAAAGTTATTCAGTGATAAGCGCTGGACAGACTCGCCGCTTAGTATATAGAAAAGAAAAGATTATGCAAGCAACATATTCAAAATATTTTATTCGCTACTCGAGGTGTTAGTTCATGGTTAGTTGAGTTTGTTAGTTGAGGACGTTGGGTTTATCCGCAATGACGGGAAGAAGCATAGCGATGGCTTCTGGACGACTTCATTCTCTTCATTGGTTTGCGAGAAGAACTGATACTGCGGCTACGGCTACGGCTGCTGCTTTCGCTGTTGACTGATGCCTTACTGAAATGCATTGATGAGTATATAAAGATAAAGACTTGATGAGCACTAACCGAGCAGTTCTGCGCTTCGAAGCAACTTTTGGTGTGGCACGACGAGACGAACGTTTCGCGACGCTTCTCTTAGAAGAACGTCTAGAAGAACTTCTGTGACGAGAAGCTGAGCGGCTTCTTTTGCGAGAAGTGCTGCGGGAACGACGAACACGACGGCTTGGTTCTTTGGCAGTGGACACTGATCGAGAACGTGAACGACGAGTGGTCTTTCTGCAATTCAATTGGTCCGCTAATATTGCATATTCGAATTCGTTACCTGGCAATCTTGCGGGTTCTTCCTCTGGAGACCGATCTCTTCGAGCGTTTCGACACAGACCGTCTGCGCGAGGCGCTACGAGAAGACGATCTGGAACGGGAGCGTGTGGTCGAACGAGCAGATCTGCTACGGCTGCGACGACCGGTTGATCCACGGTAGCTCGATGCAGATCGTCCGCTACGGCTGCGGCTTCGACGGGAAGACCCTCTGGATACCGAACGAGCTCTGCGAACCGAAGTGGTCTTCTTTCTTGGAGTGAAACGTCCGTTCTTGTCGCGTGGTGCGGATGAAGCGGCACGGCTTCTTCTTCTTCTTTCGATTGTCTTCATGTTGAGCAAGTAGGCAAGGTGAAGATCGAGACTAAACTCGAATCACTGAAAACGATTCCTTTTATGCAAAATTTGACCGGGTCACTCTAAGTTTTGGGTTTCTGGGTTTTGGGACCATGTCACGAAACTGAAATCGCTTGACATTCGTTTTCTAACAAATATACTAAAGTTCACGTTCTTCCAGTATAATTTACGTTATTTGAGTTTTTTTTTTCGCTGAATTATTTTTCTTCAATCTCATTTTTTACAGATCCGTTTCAAATACTCTCGGTCTTGATTATCTAGAAAGATGTGAAGAAAGTGTTCGCAAGACTCTTCAAAACCTTCTTCTTCTTCATGCAGCACGGGAAAACGATAAGGATTCTTTCTTCTTCCATCTATCCGTTCGTTTGAAAAGAATCAAAATGAGTACTCAATAACTGTGTGTTCTGTCCATATCTCGATGTTCAAAGTATTTGCATAATCAAATTTTTTTTGTAACATATTCTTGGTCGTTCAAATAAGATGATCATACGTTTTATCTAATTTTTGAATTCATATTTCATTCGTTTTTGTTCGATTCAAATATTTGTTCAGTTGCCCTGTTTTTTTAAAGTCTAGATTAGAACAATTTCACGAAAATACATCAGGGTATGTCAGAAAGTGCGCTCTGTCTGCTAGGCCTTTTTACCTAAAATTTATTCGGCCAATTTTGAAATTTATGTTCCCAAAATTTTTAGACTGTTTCCAATACAAATAAATATAATATTTTTCAAAAAATCGAGCGATAATATCATTCATAATTGCCGTAATCAGCTGTTTTAGGCCTAAATTCTCACTTTTTCTCATTAGAGCGTTCATTCTGACCTCCCCTGATGCATTTCTGTGCAATTTTGTTCAGATGGAAGAGTTCACAATAGGAATGACGGCACTCCGGAAAAATTTGAAAAGAAGCGCGGAATGTGTTCAATCTATTCATAAAAGTTCCCAGAGCCTAAAAGCCGATGAAATGGAAGAAGTTCGACAAATCTGTTTGGATAATATCAAAGGATTCGAAGAATTGGATACTGAAACATTGAAAACTATGAAGACGTATGAAGAACTTCTATCAGAATACAGAGAAAAGGATCTAGATTTTCCGGAGACTGTAAGAACTATTCGGACTTCACTCAAGATGTATTGTCTTCATTTTTAGGATAAAGAAATAGACAAAGTGATTGCAAAGTTTGCAAAAAAGCAGAACAAAGTTGTCACTGACGAAGAATATTTTAACGAGGTGCGAGATATGATCGAGGGAACAAAAGCATCTGAATCCTTGGAAGACTCTCAAATTGAAGTTCAACAAGTGCAACACAGTAGGAAGGACCCAATTTCGAAGAAGGACATTGTGAATCCAGTCATCTATCAGGTACATTTTTGATTCACAAAAAGACGAAAATTATATAACTAGTTATGCACTTCAAAAAACCATTCAGACTCTCTTTCAGTTATAAATAAAAAAGAACAAGTGAATTTATAAATTTTCCTCTTCAAACACCGATGTATTTTAAGTTTATCACCTGCTTCGAAAAACTCTAAATCAGATTTTCCCATATTACACAAGTTATACTTGATGAAATATCCCAGATTTCGCTGCAACCAATTTGTGTTTTTCAACGATCATTTTTTGACGAGTCACAAAATTGTGCAAATAATAAATATCATCTGCACATTTATGACTCATTTCTAAAAGCAAATTCGTTCTCGATATCGAACGGAACTGAAGCTTCTGCATAACATTTGCATCCATGCTTGTTGTCTAAACACACTTTTTCAGCCATGCGGACATGTCTATGATCGCGATTCAATTCGGGAATTTGCTGGAAAGAAGCGTAATATCAAATGCGCAATGCAAGGATGCTCAGAAATGATCATTCTCAGCAAACTCGTCGATTATCCTGATTTCTGGAACAACGTTAAAGATCCGAAATAAATCAATTTCTGTATCCGATATTCATGATGCACTCTTTGAATCATTTAATGTTTCATAACTTTTTTATATTGATCTCCCAATTACTCAATCATCTCTTTCTCCTCCTTCTTTCCGCGCTTCTCATTTCTCTTTTTCATTGTCCGGCAATTTTTTGTTTCGTGTTGTTTCATAAACATTCGATACTCCTTTACTCCTCTCTCCGTTCACTCCCTCTCCTCTCGGTGGTCGAGAAAAAACCAGTTTGTCGTGCGATGACTCGTTGAAGATACGAGATGCAAATACTGTCTTTTCTTTCTAAATCTCTCTGTGAACTGAAATGATAATAATAACATTTGTTATTTCCAGGGAGTCAGGATTGTGTGAATGTCTGCGACGGGGACTATCAGTCCACCAGCTCTTGAACTCAGAACTTCCGCTATTTGTGGTTATTTGCATCGGGTATAGTTTAGAATATAATTTTTCATTCGAAATTCATATATGAATAATTGTTTATGTAGAATACAGTATTTATACAATTTTTGAAAAAATAGCTACTGTTTTTTATGTGTTTAAAAAAATTACATGCGAATCATTTTGTGTAAACATTGCTTTCAAAACCATTCATTGCAGATCGAAGTCCGTTCAATCGGTCTTATAACTCGTCGTCGCTACTGGTTCGCTCTTTGTGACTCTACTCCTTATCTTTACTGGTATAAAGATTCAGATGACATAAAATGTATTGGAAGAGTCTCAATAAGCGGAGCAGCATTCACATATGATCCGAAAGAAAAGGGACGCTTTGAGATTCAGTGAGTGTAAATTATTGTGCTTACGTTATTCATAAATTGGAATATTCCAGCGCTAACAATGAAGTGATTGTATTGGAATGTAGCTCCGATAAACAACGGAACGAGTGGATGAAAGCACTTCAAAGTACACGAAAAAGAAGTTGGAAAACGGCGAAATCAAAATCTGATTCTAGTCTTGATATCTCTTCATTAACTGGTCGAAACTCTTCAGCTGTTCTTGAAGAATACGCTTCTTCCCCTTCCCCTGTTCCTCCTCCACGAAGTCCAAAACCCAAGAAGAGAACCCAATTTTCTGCTGAAAACCTTTCAGAAACACTAAATGATTTGGAAACGCCTGATCAAACTATCGTTGAAGAAGTAGAAGACGTATCTGAAGAAACAGTAGAAGAGAAACCATCAATAGAAGAGTCATCAACTGAGTGGTATTTGAATCCGAATGGACAATTGAATGAAAGATCTCTTCAAATGCCAAAGGTTATTTTTAAAAACCAGATTCCTTGGTTGATTGAAACATTTTTCAGACAATCGAGAGTCCTGAAAGTGTACTAAAACGACTGGCTGATTCAAGTATCGAAGCTCCATTCCGTGCTCTTCGAAGAAATTTCCCGAGTTGGAGAACTAGTCGACAGAATACTGTAGATGAACCAGTGGCGGGTAGTAGGGTAAGAAATGGAAATGAAGAAACAGAAAACAAGAAAGATTCCAGAAAGGGACTGTATCTTCTGTTGATTTACCTCCAGAAGAAAAAGTGATAGAGTTGACGGATAAGGTTGCAAGTCTTGAAGAAGTCGTTGACTCTCTTAGAGCTGCTTTATTACTTGCTCAAAGGAATAATGAAGCTCTGTAAGTTTTAATAGAAAATTATGTGTTCTTAATTAAAAAATTATAGAAAGAAGATAGAAGATATGGGTGAAAATAATGAAGAAATGCGAGAATATCTTCTTGAAAAAGAGCGACAAGTGACGGAATTACACATTTCGAATAGTATGAATGCTCGTCGTGTTCGTGATCTTGAAGATCAGAATTTCAAGTTAGAAGATACAATAAATGATCTACAGCAGTCTGTGGAAGCGTTTCGAGATTCATTACGGACGAAAGAAGAACTGATACTTCGAATGTGTGAAGAAGATAATAGAGAAGATCTATTAGGAGCTCTTAGCGGAGAAAAAAGTTCGAATGTTTCGATTGATGCGAACGGACTTGTTTCAGATGTAGAAGTACCAGAAGGCATTCTTGTTGATGTGTCATCTGTAGATTGTGAAGAGGCCACTCGAAGGTTTTCAGAAAACATTTTTTGAGAATGAATTTAGTTATTTTTTTTCCAGAGTTCTGGATGAGGAAAATGTTCGAGATATTGGTGAACTTCAAGATCTTGTTGATGGATACCGAACCCAAAATCAGTTTCTAAACGGGGAAATTGTGGAATTACACGCAATTATTCAATCTCTTGAAGACCGCGAAAAGAAATTGATTCGCCAGAATTTCGACCTCGAAGCATGTTATTACCAGTTGAAGAGTCGATATTTAATGGTTTTAAATCATTTCAAATCCCCGACGAAGCCTGGAAAAAGTAATTTTGTTCTTAATTTTGGTAATGTCAAAACAGCATTTTTTCAGTAATGGAACCAGGAGTTCTCAAAGAACTTCTCGAAGAATCCGCACGAACAC
Organism: Caenorhabditis brenneri; assembly: GCA_000143925.2. Classification (NCBI taxonomy): domain Eukaryota; kingdom Metazoa; phylum Nematoda; class Chromadorea; order Rhabditida; family Rhabditidae; genus Caenorhabditis; species Caenorhabditis brenneri. The sequence goes on from GL380586.1 coordinate 13,773, forward strand.
CACGAGAATCTCAACAAAATCTAACAGATCAACTTGGATTTTACAAAAAAGACAACTTTTCAGAGAGTGATGATCTTTTGGATACTGCCACATTTTACATGAAAAAGGCAGGGAATATTGTGGAGGCGACAAAATTGGAACAATCAGAAGAATATATGAAATGGCTTCAATCATGGGATTCATTCCTTGTCAATAATACAGTATCCCGTCAAGTTGCCATTATGACATCTCCTGATCTGAAGACGTTGATCCGAACTGGAGTTCCGCCAGCATATAGAGGAAGAGTGTGGAAGAGTATAGTAACACATTGGGTAAAAGATAAACAAGCAGAATTAGGAAATGGATATTATCAGAGTATGCTGAAGAAAGCAGGAACAAAAAAGCAAGATGGAAGTTATGATGCTGCTATCAAACAGGTTTAGAAAACTCATTTTGAAAATAATTCAGAATTTTCAATTACAGATCGATTTGGATCTCGCCCGTACTCTTCCCACCAACAAGTTTTTCGATGAACCAGACTCTGCAAATATCGAAAAGCTTCGAAATGTTCTGTATGCATTCCGTTACCACAACTCTCACGTCGGATACTGCCAAGGACTGAATCGTCTCGCCGCAATCGCCCTTCTGTATCTAGATGAACAAGATGCTTTCTGGTTTTTAGTGGCGTGTGTTGAACATCTTCAACCTGAAGGATACTACACAAGTTCATTGATTGGAGCAGTCGCCGATCAGAAAGTATTGAGAGATTTGGTGGCGGAGAAGCTTCCAAAGTTAGCAGCTCATCTGAGATCTTTGGAAGTAGACCTTTCATTATTCGCTCTTTGTTGGTTCCTGACTTGTTTCGTTGATGTTCTACCTCATTCCATTTATTTGACAATATTCGATGCGTTCCTCTACGAAGGAAACAAAGTTCTTTTCCGATTCGCATTGGCTCTTTTGAAGATTTGTGAACCACACGTTCTCCAATGCAAAACTATCGGTTCGTTTTTCTAAAACATTTTCAGACTATTCATTAATTTTTGTAGGCACCGTTCATCAATGTCTCAGCAAGGCTCAAGAACACATAACAGATTTCAAATCACTTGCACAAGTGGCTTTCAATGAACTCAATCCGTTCCCTCAAAAAACGATTGAAACAAAACGTCAGCTCTATTTGACTCAGTTGAGAGTAAGTGCAATCCGATTTTTTTCAGAAATTAATCTCAATTTTTTCAGGATACTGGTCACTGCATGTAAATTTTGGACACACATGTACATTCCTCTTGTATTTTCAATTCTTCGATACCCGCATAATTCTATATTTTTCTATTTTACTTCCCTTCAATCTCCATTCTGTGATCCTTTCTTTCCTATCCTTATCAATTCTCTTTACGGTTTCTTCCCTCCATTTTCCGTGTGCTATTGGTCCTAACTAGTCTTTTAAAAACACTAAATGAATGAACATATAAAATTTCATTTAGAAAAATCTTTCAAAACTTACATATTACACCTTTTCTATAGTACTCAAAATTATTGCTCTGAATTAATATTCTACACAAGTGAGGGGTTGGGGGGAAGTGCACAAACTAAAAAAAACAATAAATAAATTATGTCGATGACTTGGCACGGGTGAAAAATTGGGCAAAGTAATGACTGGCTTGAGGAAAATGTTTAAAACTATGACTAAAATCTAATTAAAATTCGCCGATCCGAAATCAGCAAAGTTCGCGAATCCTGCTGGTTGGGATGTTTGTCCTTGTGATGGTCTACAAATTTTTCGTTTTTGAAAATAAAATGATTATTGAAAACTTACGCAAAAGGATCATTGACAGGTGTTTCTCGAGCAGATTTTGGTGGTGCTGGACGAGGCGGAGCTGGTTTCGCAGGTGCATTGAAACCGGAATCAGGTGGAAAACCTCCTTGAGCAAAGGGATCAGTTGGGAAGGCAGCATCGAATTGACCGGATGAACTGAATAGATCAACTTGAGCGAATGGATCAGCTGCTGGATCTGAAAGTTGAAACAATTTTAGCAACGATATTTCGGAATGGAAACAAGAATTAATTCTTATTGTAAGTTCTTGTGTACAACGATGTCAAAATAACACTTACTAGTTCTAGCAGACGCAAATGGATCTGGTGGCTGTTGAATGTTATTTTGCGATGATGTGCTAGCAGTCTCTCCATAATTCGTGTCGTCAGAAAGTAGTGTTTGATCCAAGACAGTTGACAGTAGATGTGGTTGTGATCGAAGTGTTTGAACCATCTCTTCTTCCGGTTTCTCAACTGCCGCCGATATCTCTTCAGTTAATTTGGTGGTTTTTTCGATTTCAGAATCTAATTTCTCCATTTGAATCTGATCTCTGGCTTCTCTTCGTTCAAGTGTTGTCAGCTCAGCAACCATTTGTTCTCGTTGAGCTGTTTCTTTCGCCACTTCTCCTCGAACAGTTTTAAATTGATTATCGAGCATTTTAATTTCTTTCTTCAACTCCTCCATTTCCTTTTCATCATTCACTTTACATTCTTCCGCATTCTTCGCCTCTTCATCAATCTGTTGCATTCTTTTTTCAGTTTCTTCTTTCTTCTCTTTTTGTGCTTTACATGCTGCTTCTAACTGTTCAATTTGAGTATCATAATCTGCTAATCTTCTCGTTGCTTCCGTTTTTTGTCGTTCCAATTGTTTGACTGTCGCCTCAAGAGTTGCCAATTCAACTTGTAAATTTTTAATCTTTGAATTTTTAATGGTCATATCAGCTTCCAATTGAACAACTGCCTCTTCTGCTGTTTTTCGCTCCAGAACCATTGATTGAATCGCTCCGGCAAGTTGTTTCATTTCTTCATTTTCTCCTTCTAATGCTTCTTTTATTTCCATTGAAGTGGCTTCTGGTAGTTGTGGTGTAGAGACCGATTGATTTGGATGGTGAGCAGAAGAGACTGCAGATTCTGGAAGTGGTGAACGGAAAGATGGAGGAACGAGGTAAGGAGAAAGTTCGGTTGGCAATGGTTCTCCGCGTTTCGCCATTTCGAGAAGGTGCATTCTGAAAAATATTTCAAATTTTTGGGGTATCTTGCGGAATAATTTTCATTTCAAACTACCGCTTCCAAATTATAAAACTTACGTAAGTGCGAATTGTTCCAAATTCAATTGTCCACACTTCTTAATATCAGCCAATGCCCATACATGAGCAAGGATTTGTGCACTCAATCCAGTTGCCATCATCGGTCCTCTCATATCTTGTCCATCAACTAAACCATCCCGATTCGTATCAGTTTGAGCGAATTGATCAGCATGATCTGCCGTATGAATAGGCCATTCTCCTCCAGAAAAAGAATGAATCGATTGAGACGCAGAGATGGGAGTCGAAGCTCCACTTGTTCTCGATCCATTCACATGAGGTTGAGAGAATGATGTTCTTCCTACTGGTGGTGGTTGAGAACGGGGCATTGTTGCAGAATACGACTGACTCATATTCACATCATCCAACGACGTCACAGATCCAGCTCTCGATCCCATCATCGGACGAGGAGGATGTGGAGGAGCAGCAAAATTAGGCGATCGTTGAGCGAACATCGCTTTTGATGGATGAATGAGATTTGGTGGAAGTTGAGCAGGAATCGGATCGGATTGAAGAGTACGGTAAACAAGATGAAGAGCAACTGACATCTCAATTCGATCGAGACTTCCATCCTTATCCTGGTCGGAAAGTTCCCATATTCTAGCCAAAGCATGAGCGTCCAACCCGGAATTCATCAGAACTGGACGCACGTGCGCACCAGATAATTTTCCATTGACAGGGTTCAAGGATTGGAAGATTGAATCATATTTTGCCTGAAAAAATACAATTATTTAACGATTAACTTCAAGCTTTTGCTGTTAGAAATTCAATAGAATATAACTCTGTATCTCTTAAACATCAATATCTCTTACAAGTTAAACGAAGCCAATTTCAGAAAAAAAAAACAAACCTGATCGATAGGTGTTATTGGCCAATGAGGTGGCAATCCGGATGCAGGATGAGCTGGTGAAGATTGCTGAGAAGAAAATGAGTGTGGATGTGATGGATGAGGTGGTGGAGGCACTGGAGGAGCGCGTCCAGGCTGAGAAGATGAATTATTCGTTTCAGAATGTGCAGAAAAGAGACATACCGATGGAAAGCTTGGTTGGAAATGGTGTTGCATGTTTGCGGGTGGTACAGGTGGTGCGAAACGAGGTGGTTGGAGGGAAGAATCATAGAGAGACGAGTTTGCAATTGGTTTTCCTGCAAATAAAAATTGTTAAGGTTTTGACAATAGCTCCGAACGAAAATTCACCTTGTTGAGCGGCTGCAACCAATTTGAAAGCCACAAATGCTCCTCTTTTGTCTAGTGATCCTGTTTTATTTGGATCACTAAGCTCCCAAATTTGACCAAGAATCGGCATTGCCAACGTGGACTTTTTCAAGAAGTTGGCTGCGTCGGCGGCTCCTATTCTTGGCGCTCCATGAGGATTCATCTGAAATTTGTAAAAAAATATAGTAACTATTGGAATTTCTGTGAATGTATACCTCTGCAAACGCATGATTGAAAGCGTCATTATGCGGCGTTGCTATCGCATATGAATCGTCCATTCTAAAAAATTGAATTAAAGTAGTTCGAACAGAATGTCCAAATCCAAAAAGTAATAGGTAATGAAAGTAGGGATTTTCAGAGATTTGATGAAACCAAAAAACCCAAAAAGCAAAAATGTATCGAACATTCGTAAGAGAAAAGAAAAGGAAAAAAAAAGAAGAAGACGTGGTAAAGAATAACGACGAGTGTCTTCCGAATGTCGGCTCTTTCTCTCTCCGTATCCCCGCTCCCTTCCTGCTCCGAGAGCACTCTAGTGCATCGATTTTTCGTCTCTTCTAAGCTTTCTTTTCCTTTTTATGTCGGTCCCTTTTCTCTTTTTGACCAATAGAAACGAAAAAGAAAAATGTGTGAGGGTGAAAGTATTGAGTTTCGGTGGGAAGAGGTCCCCGGTTGTGCATGATAATGATTACAAAACAAATATATCGATTGAATATGTATAAAAAGCTTCCGGGGAGCGAATAAAAGTTTGTTGAATAATGTCTAGCAAAAAAAGTTTCAATCGCCCGATAAACAAGAAATTTCATTGAGTAAAAGACCAATTCTGGATGACTAATTGTCGTAGTTTTCCGTCAGGTGTTTACACACGGTGTCTCTCATATAATTTTATTTATACAAAGACAACTAAACCTATTTGGAACCGTAAAAGCTAATGGAAACGGCTACTTGACAATACGTGGAAAAAAGTAAAAATTAATATGCAAAGCGAAGTAATGTAAATGCGCTCTGATGGACTCGTGAGAAAGTTGTACTGAAAATTAGAGCCTACAGATCTGTTCAAGAAAGAATCTATAAAAATTGAGATACCACAAAATTAGTTTTCAGAGAGGCCACAAATTACAAGGATAGGGTGGAATGTTGATTCCAATTCGGTAGGTGTCCTAATGGAATGTACTAATGAGTACGTAAAAAGTGATGAGAAAATGAATATCGGATTCACCATTTTATTTTTAATGTCAAGATCGGCTAACACTGTTTCTTTTATAATATTTCTTCGGTAATTGGTATCGAAGAGATTCTGTTCAGTAATCCAAGAATCTGGGTTCAGATAAACTTCGGTAACCTAATTAAAATTCGAAAAGTAATGAAAATCTTTCTCACAGAAAAAATTAATTTTTCAGATCGTTAACAGGGTGTGTGGTAGATTTGAGACTGAGTTGGAATTCCGATGATGCAAAGAAGACTACCGTTTGGAACTTCAACTTTCAAATATGAATGATTATAATTTCAGATTTGGATTCTTCACTATTTGTAGATGGCAATAAGTCATTTTCTTTTTCCTTCTTATTACTGATCCCTTTTGATTAAAAAGCGTATTCCGTAACTGAACGAAAGTTTCCCACTTTCATTTTTCTCATGACCCCCAAACTTCTAAGACAGGAGGTACAAGCAATGCTTATTCTTCTGGTTCCCATGACTCATTTCTACCGTACCACCTCCTACACATCTGTTTTTGTATCATAACTCATTCTAATGTTATCCCAAAAGCCCATTAACCTATCATCTCGTTGGCTCATCCAGAAGCTCATCATCTCTTCAAACTTTTCAATTATCTATTGTCGTTTCTTTTTAAAATAAGCACCAGTTACACACTCTTTGGATTCAGTGGCGCCTGATTTATGAATGGCGCTAGATCCAGGATCCAGGAGTGCTTTGAAAAGATGATGGCACAAAATGATCAGCTATCCAAGTGAAATGGGATCGTTTGTGGTGGGAATGGGATGGCAGGTAAAGAAATTCTGAAATGCTGTCCGACATGAAAGTCTTCAATGGGATCTAAAAGTATACCTTTTTGAAGATAAAAAAGTGAACTGTGAGACAATAACTTTAATCATCAAATAAAAACAAGGATGGGCATTGAAGATTTGAGATGAATGTTCCCAGAGAAGACTTTTTCAGAAATGAAATCAAGGAGTAGAAGTGTTCCCGGTTCAAATCCCTTAACTTTTTCCGCAACTGACTTCTTCATTGTCACAAGTTCACATTCACTCTTATCATTCTGCAAATTTGAAATACAACCTTTTCCGTATTTTTAGTGATTCATCTACAAACCTCAACTCACTTCCATCTTCTCCTCTCACATCACTTTTTCCGATACCCCACCCATTTTTGTTTTTGTCTGAAATTTCAAGCATTCCGAATTTAATGTCTCGTTTTGTGTCATCTTTTTTCGATAGTGATAAAAAGGTGTGAGACATAGTGGGAAGGGAAAGGAAGTGAGTAAAAATAGAGATGTGAGTTCCGTCTGAAATTGATGAAATCGGTAAGATGTGGGTGTGAATAATCAGGTATATCATGGAAAAACAGGAAGATGGCGGGAAGGAGGGAAAACTGTTTTTAAGCGGATTGTTTCGTAACTTTTGCAAGTGTTGGGTGGTAGAAAAAGCATTGATGACGTAAATGAAAAGCTGGTTTTAATCTTAGGAAACTCATTTTTCTTCTGAAAATGTCGTGATCTCTGTTACAAATGAAGTTTTTGTTTCATATGATTCCCATATGATTATTACTTCCATGAATATGTCGATATTGGAGATCTTTCTGTGTTCGAAAATCCCCATCTCAAAGCTCTATTACATCGTTACTGTTTTGAAATGTTCACAGTTCTTGACCAAAATACAAATTCAAACACTTGCTATATATACATATTTTTCCCTGTTTCCATATTTACCCAACCGAAATCTCTTTTGTCTAGAGGTAAAGCTAATTCTCACTTTTTCGACGCAACAGTGTGCAAACAGTTGAATGTTTCCTTCTTTTAACAAGTGAACACATCACAAAACAAGATCTTCCAAGACATAAAAAAGTAGTTCCATTTCATTGTTTTTCTTTTCCGTCAATTGGCTCATAGACCTCTTCCACATCTTTTTTCTCATTTCTTTCCTCGGGTACATTACATAAATCAATTTGGTGGTCCCAATGCTTTTCGATGGGATTCTAGATATAACGGAAAACGAATAGTTGAAAAAGAAAAAGAAGGCGGAGCTTGAGTCAAAGGTTGAAGAATTCGAAGAGGCTCTCAAAATGTGTTCTTCCCGTCAATTTCAGCTTTTTTCAGTTTGATGATCACAAAATCTTCTTAAATAAACTCTTTGATGAAGCCGGCTGTTTAAGTCACTAAGTCGAACGGCGCCTCTTTAAAATCACTTCGTCTGATTTCTACAGTAATCCTATTCTCTGTTCGTGAACCTTGAGCTACAGTATACCTTTCGCATAAGATAAGGCTACACAAGAGAAAACTAAACAAGTTGAAGTGCAAAAGTAAGTGCAAGGTAACAGCTGGTACGGCAAAACAGTCCTGCAGATGTTTCGAAATTCCTTTGTCATTTTACCGATTTTGAGAGGGGGTGACGTATATTGTTTTTTGGAACTTCGAGAAGTTTTGAAAGCGAAGTTTGTCTACTTGGAGATTGTTAGTTTTGAGGGCGAAGAATGAAGCATTGCAGATTTATATTAGTAACATTATCATAGTGAAGCTATCACTGTGATTCTACTGGATACATTAGGATTCGTGGAGTAAACTTTCTAATGCATTTTTTGATTTTGAGTTTCCATGAATCAAATTTTTTTGTGTCTCCGTCCTCTACTAAACTTACTGTATTTCTCACTCTCCAACAATACAACTTCATCGAGGCTTTGTATACAATAAGAAACAGATGTTTCAAATTCATTTTAGCTCTGTTCCCTTTCATTTGAATCATTTCTATTTAAACTTTAAAACTGAATTGTATGTTCCATACAAGGGAGCTCGGCTCTGTAAGTACAGCGACAGCCAAAACGATTTCTAGAACAGTCTACTCTCCGTGCCTTTTTATCAAAGGGTGTTCTGTAAGTCTCAAACTTTATTTCTAGAAGTGATCCTTCGTTTTATTCTCTCTGGGTACAGTTTGAAATATTCACCTCTTACTCAGCTCTTCATTTTCTTTTTTCATTAAAACCTTCCTCCTTTATGCCAATTCCAAGTGTGTTCTGATCATAAATTTCGTT
>GL380587.1:1080-13664 GCA_000143925.2 Caenorhabditis brenneri
AGGGAATGTCCCAGAGGGAAATGTCCCAGAGGGAAATGTCCCACAGGGAAATGTCCCAGAGGGAAATGTCCCAAAGGGAAATGTCCCACAGGGAAATGTCCCAGAGGGGAAATGTCCCAAAGGGAAATGTCCCACAGGGAAATGTCCCAAAGGAAAATGTCCCAAAGGAAAATGTCCCAGAGGGGAAATGTCCCAGAGGGGAAATGTCCCAGAGGGAAATGTCCCAGAGGGAAATGTCCCAGAGGGAAATGTCCCAAAGGGAAATGTCCCAGAGGGGAAATGTCCCAGAGGGGAAATGTCCCAAAGGGAAATGTCCCAGAGGGAAATGTCCCAAAGGAAAATGTCCCCGAGGGGAAATGTCCCAGAGGGGAAATGTCCCAGAGGGAAATGTCCCACAGGGAAATGTCCCAGAGGGAAATGTCCCAAAGGGAAATGTCCCACAGGGAAATGTCCCAAAGGAAAATGTCCCAGAGGGGAAATGTACCAGAGGGGAAATGTCCCAGAGGGAAATGTCCCAAAGGGAAATGTCCCAGAGGGGAAATGTCCCAAAGGGAAATGTCCCAAAGGGAAATGTCCCACAGGGAAATGTCCCAGAGGGAAATGTCCCACAGGGAAATGTCCCAGAGGGAAATGTCCCAGAGGGAAATGTCCCAAAGGGAAATGTCCCACAGGGAAATGTCCCACAGGGAAATGTCCCAAAGGGAAATGTCCCAGAGGGGAAATGTCCCAAAGGGAAATGTCCCAGAGGGAAATGTCCCACAGGGAAATGTCCCAAAGGGAAATGTCCCAGAGGGGAAATGTCCCAGAGGGAAATGTCCCACAGGGAAATGTCCCAAAGGGAAATGTCCCAGAGGGGAAATGTCACAGAGGGAAATGTCCCAAAGGGAAATGTCCCAGAGGGGAAATGTCCCAAAGGGAAATGTCCCAGAGGGGAAATGTCCCAGAGGGAAATGTCCCAGAGGGAAATGTCCCAGAGGGAAATGTCCCAGAGGGAAATGTCCCAAAGGGAAATGTCCCAGAGGGAAATGTCCCAGAGGGAAATGTCCCAGAGGGAAATTAGTAGTGGGGGACGCAAATTTAGCCATGGATGCGGTAAATCTCCGGTCATAAAAAGTGGCTCTCTCTCATTTTACGACCGCGCGCGGACGGAGCAACTGTTGTGAGACCCCCTGCTGGGATGCTCCACTGAACTTTTTTTGAATTTCAAATTTCAAATTTCAAATCCTTTGAAATTTTATGGAGGGTTTTTCGAATTTCAAATTCATTGAAATTTTATGGCGGGTTTTTCAAATTTCAAATTCTTTAAAATTTTATGTCGGTTTTTCAAATTTTTTCATACTGTACTTTTTTTGAATTTTTTCATACTGTGTTTTTTGAATTGTGTCAAATAATTTCTTCAGTCAAAGGTTTGTACTCTACTTTTTGTGTGAATATTTTTTTGAATTGTATCAAGGGTTTTTGTTTTCATACTAGTTGACACTTTTCGTTAAGTTTCAAAGTGTCTAAAATTTTTGGCGAGATTTTATGAAAGTATGTTTCTTCAATTATCACACAAGTTAGTGTATCATAATTATTTCACAATGTAGAAAAAACATTATGGTGAAGAAAGGGTTTCTATGAGAAATAATGACCAACCAATTAAATATGACACCTAACAGTTGGTTGTGACCCTCAGGGGTAGAGGAGGAAGCATTAATGAATGACTCATGCAAAACGATACTCCTGGTAACTGAGAACTGCGGAAAGTTTCTTGGGATTCTGGTTGATTTGGTTAATTGTGCGAAAAAAAATCCTTGAATGTTCTACACGAAAAATAAGGTTGAATCAACTGGATTCATCAATTGTGTTCTGAATCTCTAAAAAAGTTAGTTTATTGTTTTGTCAAAACTTACTATGGGTAATTATCATTATCTATTTTGACATCTAATGTTGTCCGACTTTGTCTTTGAATTAAATCCTGTCATCTTTCTTCTTCTTTTTGCCGCGTTCCACGGAAGTGAACAAAACATTTTTCAAAGAATTCGCTCACCAATCTGAAGGATCCAGGAAACACAGTTTCGACGAGACTCTCCATAAACTACAACTTCTTTGGTGGAATATTGCGCACAGTACTGTATGAATTTGTGTAATGATGAATATGTATGTAGGATATGTGAATTTTTCTCAAAAGAAGAAAGACAAAAAAAAAGGGAATACAGGAAATACTTGTTATTGCGTTGGATTTGATTTTCTCCTCGAGACCTCTGGTCTCTTCTTCACAATTTCGTATTGAGCTGAATCATCCTGTTGGATTTCAGTGTAAAGGTTGATAAAACGTATACTACAACCACAGCAAAAATATTAAAACAGGATTAAGAAAGAGCAAGGGTCACCACTCACAAAACCGCCAAGAATCACAAATGAGGAGATTATTTGTTGTTGCACCTTTGAATATTATTACACAGTTTATGACTCAGTGTCTTTTGACCTCTACACGTGGTGACTTTTGTTTTATTAGATACCTTCTTTTTTTCTGAACTTCCCCCCCAATTAATCTTGGAATATAATTTTCCATTTCAATGAAATATGGAATCAAATAGTTTCATCTTTCTTTGCATGATGTAAAGAGGATCAGAGAAACTTTCCAGAAAATAAGGGATTTTCCAAAAGTTCTGAATGCCTCTCTTTTTTCTTCGCTCATGCTGAAAACCACTATTGGAAGTTATTCCTTCAATACAATTTCCTTGTAGCCGAAATTCATTTTTTAAAATCATCTCACACTTTTTGAAATAATGGTTTATTGAGTTTTTTGATTATACAAAGAATACAAGGAATTGAGTATACAGAGAATACGTAAAATACATTGAGTAAGGTTGAGAACAATAGTCATTTTGCCATCAGAGAATTTGTTGGGAGAAACATAGGTTATTTTATCGTCGAAATAATGGTGGGGTCGTCGGTTCCTTTGGATTCGTCGTCTTTTGATTCAAGGAAGCTTCAAAAACTTCATACGAAACTGGGTATTGATGTTGGTTCGACAGATTTTTGTCAGCAACGGGTATCCGAGAGAAGATCAGTTTATGTGGGCCGAGTGGTTCCATATTGATAGGTTCATACTTTGGATCATCGAGAAATTTTTCGATAGCCACACAATCCGTTTGACGGAACACCTTTGTCTCCACTTTGGTTTCAATTTCAGCTTGCAACTCTGGGCTGGCCGCTATCGTTTCAGCGTAGTACTGGAAAGGAAAAAGTGTTGGAAAAGGGGAAATTTTAGTATCGAAAAAAGATTGAAAAAAACTCACTATTAAATATTGAATAAAGGGAGCCATCTTCGCGTTTAAAGCAGTGCTTTCCGTTGGTTTAGAAGTGAGAGGTTCAGTATCCGGTGTTTGAGCTTCTGGGGCACAATCACGACAGTAGTGTTCAAAAGTCATGGCAGAGAGCGAAAAAATAGACGACCGTTCGGTAGGTGAACAAAAAGTAAGAATGACACATCTCCGGAAAAAATGGGCTCACGTTGACTTTAAGCCCCGCCCCTTTTTTACAACCAATTTAGGCTCCGCCCCTTTTTTTTACAAACAGTACTTCGCATTGAAAAGTGTGATGATAAGGTTATTTCAAAAAGGGATTTCCTGTGATATCGGAGATTATAGAAGTTATTCAGAGATCCAAGAGAGGACAATTAGGGCAATGATCGACCTGTCTTGATAAATTTCTCATTTGATCAACAAAGTTGGGAGAATTTCCTGTTCAATTGGGGGGAACAATTGTGCTGATGAATATCAAATGGATGAGAGAAATGTTTCCTGCGTTTTTTTTAAATTATTTCATTTTTTCCCTGATACCTCTTTGAGGAAAACCCAATTGCTTCGAAAACTCTGATTAATGAAAAAAACTGGTCAATGAAATGAGCGGAGAATTTGCAAATCCTTATCCTGTGAAGATGTGATGTCTTTGTTATAGCGTTATCTCCTGAGATACCGAAAACTCTTTCAGATCTTCATCGTACGTTTTTGATATCTGTATTCTCCCGCTTCAATGTCACATTTCACAAAGCCCAGGCGTAGACCTTCTTTTACTCTATCACTTTATAACACATTTGTTTTTGCGAGAACCACATTCAAAGTTACTAAAGTTCACATGTCCCTACCCAAAAACTCCACATTCGAAGACGAAGATATTTCACTTTTTTCCTGCTCTCTCTACCTGGTGTCAACTTTTTTGAATAAAAAAATAGTTTTGAATACATGTGTTTTTATTAATAAGAAAAGTTATAATTTTGCTTCAAAGATCAAGTTTCGAATTTCAAACGGTTACGTTGGCATGAAGATGCCTATGAACGGATTCCCGGTGGTTTCAGATATCAAAAGGATACCATCGTAAAAGTTTGCTACCCTTCGTTGTAATTTGAGACAAGTGGGCGGAGCTTCGGGAAAGCTTCCGGAGGCCCCATTGAACCGAAAAAAATCATTCTTTACTGTTAACACGCTAGCGAGTAGACGCATTTTTATTTCTCTCTGATTATGTCCCGCTTCAACGTTTCTATGAACGGTTCTATTGAACAACTCCCTGAAGCAACTCAGGAAGAGGCTTTGGCTGCTACCGAGTCTCAAAACGAAGGAATTCCTGTTGCCGACAACACGAAGAGTGTAAGAAAAGGTATTTTTTACTCTCCCCTAGGATAATTGATTTTTCATTTAATTTCTTCAGAGATCTTTCTTTCTGCTCCAACAACACCGACCCAGCCAAATCAATTGTGTACTCTGAATGGTTGGTTTTTTATCTTCTTTTTCTAAAAAAAATCCTACCTCCAAAACTACTTCTAACAAAAAACAACACGAAACCCAGGACTGAGTGTAGCCTCACAATAGGCAAGGTGGAACGTGTCCGTTCTCTCCTACTTTTTTAAAATTTCTTTTCTTCCTAAACTTTTCCGAAAAAAAAAACAAATCACAACAGAAAAACTAGGACCAAGTGTAATCTTCCAATAGGCAATGTAGAATTATGCTTTCTTCTCCACATGTGTAACTTTAGGTTCATCTGCTCCGGTCACCCCACTTTCTCGGGAATATATTGCTGTTTTATCACCACCACCAACTTCTCCAACTTGCCCTGTTGTCGTGAACCCTACCAACCCAACTTTTGGTAAGATTTTTCAATGAAAAAAGTTCCAAAGCCAATTTTTTAGCCGCTATTCATATGGGTACCCCAAATTGTTGGATTGCTGTTAATAACGTCTCGCTCAATATCAAGGACGAGAACGATTTTTCGGAAATCACGAGCGTTGGCCAGTGTAAGTAACTATACTCTTCCCTAACAAAAAACTCTTATATTTCTGCTTTAAGACGGCGGTGGTCGTAAAAGAAAAGCTTCCCAAAGTCCGAAGAAGAAGAACAAAAAGTCTGCACAAGAACCCAATGCAAACTACATTAATGGAACGGGAGCCCCAACAAAAGAAGAGTTGGATTTCTTGGAGAAATATGCAGTGGCCAGTGCAACCGATAAGTTCACCAAGCGGTCGAACCTCTATTCATCCCTAGATCCGGTGATGTACCGGTTCCAAAACTATGAAGATTTGACCGATAACCTCGAAGTTCTACACCACCATTGTGCCAAAATATTCGATATAATCATTCGAAAAAATGTTTATGCCGCGGGTGGAAATATGAATACAGAGTTCTGGTTTGGGTGAGTCCAGTTTTTCATTTGAAAAAACTCTTATTTTCATTCTTTCTAGCCTCGACTCTCCCGGTTATAACCCTCAGATTGGTCAATGGATTACCACGCACAAGACTCTCACAATGTTTGGAGGAGCCGAAGTGATGAACACATTGGCACGTCAAATGCAATCCAACAAGACGTTAAAAGTGGACCAGTCTCTGGAAATTCATATGAATGTGTTCCGCGAGCTTGCGGAGCCCAATCTAGCAGGAAATGGACGTCCTGATGAAAAGAAAGTCACGCTACCGAAGAGAGGTGTTCGCAAAGCGGGAATCCGTGACTATCACCTAAGCCACTATTTCGGAGATGCTCTCGTTGTTGGTACTACACACTGCCTCCCGAAGGCCTTGGCTATTGGAAAAATGAAAGCCGATCTCAAAAGTCCCAGAATTGATGACCAGACGAAACGAGAACTCGGAAATAAGTTTAGAAACCTAACTCGGATGGACAATGTGAAAAGTGGAGTAGCAGAGACAAATCAACTAAGAATGGCCAAAAAGCTACTAGAAGCGGCGGGGATGGATACTTCTGTGGAGACACATACTTTAGAGGATTTGAAGACTCTAGCTAATTTTTTGCCAGAGTATCAAATAAAGTTATGGGTCTGTGAAGAAAAGGAGTCGATACCCCACTTGGAACTACATCTCAACGAGAAAGGTCACTCCTTCATTGGATTAATATACTTCAATAACCACTTTGAGTGTGTGGGCACTTTGAAAAGAAAAGCCAGTGAGCAGAGGTAAAATTCTGGTTTTCTCAACAAAAATTAAACAATTTTCTTTCAGTTTCTGCTACAAGTGCTCAAAGTGGGATAATACTAACCACCACAAACGGTGCAAAGCAAAGTGTTGGTATTGTGGATTTGCCGAGTGTACTGGGCAAGGTCATGAAAAAATTCACTGCACCAAATGTGATATTTACTTCAAATCACAAGATTGTTATGACCGTCACTTGAAGCCAGCAAATGGGCAAGCGCTTCCCAATTGTGAAAAGTTTTTCTAGTAAGTTTCTTCTTCTTCTTGGGTTTTTTTAAGAAAGTGAGTTTTTAGCTGCACAAAATGTCACCACTATGACCGCCGAACCCGATATGCTGGAGCCCCTCATATATGCGGAGCCACTACTTTCTGTCAGATTTGTAGAATGAAAGCAAAAGCTGGACACGAGTGTAAACACCATCTCCCAACTGAAGAAGAAAAAAAGAAGAAGAAGGAGAAACAAGAAAAATGGGTAGTCGTCACTTATGATGTGGAATGTATTGTAGCCGAGTCTGGAGAATACAGAGGTAATTAGATTTATTTTTTCGAAAAAAGAGAGTAATTTTGTAGAAGGTGTTTCGAGAGGACCAGCACACCGGCCAAACATGATTTGTGCACAAGTGATTTGTAACGAGTGTCGAGGAAAAGACTGTGAAAAATGTGGAGAGACGCAAGTGTTCAGCTATGAGGATGGATTACTGACTGATGTGGATAGAAATGTGGCGCTCGAAGGGTTCATAAAATTCTTATTGGAGGATCCGCGGGTACACAGAGAAGATGTACATACTGTCAAAGTGGTTGCCCACAATGGAGGCCGATACGACCATCTGCTCTGCCTACGAGGAATTAACGATTTTCTTGGTAAAAATGCACCAAACCCAACTCTCATCACAAACGGTTGGACAATCATCACCGCAAAGCTCAAATACAAAGGAAAGTCCTTCCACTTCATCGACTCGTTCCAATTCCTTCCAATGGCTTTAGCAAAAATGCCTGGTGCCTTTGGATTAACAGGAGAGGCCAAAGGATTCTTTCCCTACCTCTATAATCACCCAGACAACTATGGAAAAGTGCTCAAGACTCTCCCCGCCAAAGAATACTATGATCCAACGTCAATGTCTACGAGTCAGCGCAAGGAATTTGACAAGTGGTACGAGGAGAACTACAAGACAAAGTTCAAACTCCACTCTGAGATGAAAAAGTATTGCCTCTCCGATGTTCGGATCCTCACCCTGGCACTCGTACATTACATGGATGTAAGTTTTTTTGTACATTTCATTTTCGAAAAAACTCAATCAAAACACATTTCATTTTAACTTTGCACAATTGAAAACCATTTCATTTTCAAAAAACACAATCAAAACACGATTCGTTTTAACGTTACACAATTCATTTTCACCCTGTACAATTCATATTTCAGTCAAAAAACACGAAAAAACACGAAAAATGGGGGTTTTTCATAGGGGAGGGCATATATATTCATAGGGGGGTATAGCATGCATTTCTATAGGAGGTGCACACGTATTTCCTGTAGCGTAGGTCATTTTTCAAGGGTATACACTTTCTTTAGCTAAAAAATTCAGGATTTTCCCCAAAGTATAGTGGTGTATACACTCATACTTTTTCTAGGACGTGTGTTTTCCCTGTATGTTATATGCATATTTTCTTTCATTAGAGAGAAAAATAGAAAAATTGGAAACATTTTTTGAAAAAAAAAACTTAGAAAAAAATAATATTATGAAGACCCAGGACTAAGTGGAACGTGTCCGTTCTCTCCTACTTTTCTAAAATCTCTCTACTTTTCTGAAAAAGAAAGAAAAAAAAACGCCCGAAGACCCCCCTAAGACTACTCCCCAAAGAAATTCCAACAGAAAAACCAAGGACTAAGTGGAGCCACGCAATAGGCGAGGTGGAGCGCGTCCGTCCTCTTCCTTGACCATGTAGCAAAAAAACTTCGAGTGGGGTATACGAACTGGTGTGGAGACACACTTTTTTTGGGTCTTTTAACATGAAAACCTAAGATAGTACAATTATTTTCTATACGGTACGCATATTTTTTACCAATTTAGTAGGCAAAATCTCAGCTGATTCGTGTTTTTTCATGTAAAGCTAGGGCTTCAACATGATTTTCTATAGCGTATGCACATTTTTTCTTAGGTAGGTAATATTTTTCTTGGGTGTAACCCCGTTTCTTCCACTAGTTTTGTAGAAAAACATCACAAAACTGAGTTCTTCTGTTTTTTTCCATGCATTTCTAGGACTGACCACACGATTTTCTATAGAACGCTTCCTCATTTCGTTGAGTAGCGTATATCGTTGAGTAGGGTATATCCTTTGAGTAGTATATATCCTCCTTCGTTGAGTAGGGTATATTAGAATGCATCCGCCTATCAATATCATATTTTTTTGTAGTGGTGCACATTTCATTCTTCAGAAAACACATTTCATTTTTGAAAAAGTCAATCAAAACACATTTCATTTTAACTTTACACAATTGAAAACCATTTCATTTTAGCGTTACACAATTCATTTTCACACTGCACAATTCATTTTTTCAGTAAAAAACACGAAAAAACACGAAAAATAGGTGTTTTTTTTCATAGGAGGCACACGTAAATCTATAGGGGGGCACATATCACTAGAGGGGTAGGGCATGTATTTCTATAGGGGGTGCACACGTAATTCTTCTGAGGTGTGTAGTTTTTCAACAATGTACACGTAAGTTAAAAAGTTAAAAAGTTCACTCAAAAAGTTGTAATTTTTTCCAAACCTAGGGAATGTATACACACATATCATAGGGAGAATGCACTTTTTTATAAGGGTTTCGTTGTGGTATACCTAGAGAAGATGTAGGAAATTACATGTTTTTTCATAGAGTACAATTACAGAGTTGCGAATCTATGTTTGATGGTTGGAATCCAATCCTCAACACCACAACACTTGCTTCATATGTCATGTTTGTGATGAAGCACAAATATATCAAAGATGGAGATGTTGGAGTTCTTCCGGAAAATGGTTATGGAGGAGGAAAGAATTCGATTTTTGCTCTAAAGTATATCCAGTGGTTGGAGAAGATAACACCTGGTCTCTGCCTCCAATACCAACTTCGAGGAGGAGAAAAACTTGTTCGGGCTAATGGAAGGTGCTATTGGGCTGACGGATATGACGAAAAGACAAAAACTGTGTATGAGATTAATGGATGTCTCTACCACGGCTGTCAAAAGTGTTATCCGGACCCGGACGCATTTTCCCCACTCGATCCACACTTGAAAATGCTCACCTTGCGAGAGAATACTGCCCAGAGACTAGCGGATTTGGAGACTGCCGGATACACGGTGCGAACAAAGTGGGAGTGTGAAATCAAGAAGGAATTGAGCCAGAATAAGGAGATGCGCACATTCTTCAAACTCTGCAATCACACACGACGTCTTCAACCAAGAGAAGCACTATATGGAGGGCGGACTCAGGCGTTTTGCTCAAAAGCCGAAGCAACAGAACGAATCCAACTCGGTTATTATGACTTTACAAGTCTCTATCCATATGTGAACGCTGGAGGAACTGCCTACCCTAGAGGGAATCCAATGGTTGTGACTGCTGGTTTTCCCGATGTCAATAAACCTCTTGAGATGCGTGGGCTCATCTTTTGCGATGTTCTCCCTGATCCTGATGCCCCAATCGGATTTTTGCCTTCAAAGATTGAAGGAAAACTCATGTTTCCGCTGTGCCGAACCTGTGCCCAGAACCAAAACACCAGCGGACCGTGTACACACATCAAAGTATCCGAACGGTTCTTGACAGGTGTTTGGATGACGGATGAGCTCAATTATGCCATTGCCCGCGGATATCGCATCCTCAAGTTCCACGAGATATGGTACTGGAAAGAAGAAGATTGGAGAACTGATGGATTCTTCGGAGCCTACATTAAACCACTTTTGAAACTGAAACACGAGAGTTCTGGCTGGCCGAAATCCGTAAAGGAAGAGCATCAGAAGGACGAATACATTAAGAAGATTTTCGAAAATGATGGTGTTCCTCTGGATCGGGATAATATTAAAGAAAACAAGGCGAAGCGTAGTTTGGCAAAACTATTTCTCAACTCAGCCTGGGGTAACGATTTTTCTCTCTTTACTCAAAAACGTGCTTTTTTTCAGGAAAATTCGTTCAAAACCCAATGAAGGTGGAGACAAAATTGTTCCGCGAAGCGGATTGTGTGGCTATCAAGAGGTATCTCGATGATCCAAAATATGAGCCCGTTGACATGAAGCCATTTGGAGCGGATAAAGTCTTCATCTCTCGGAAACCAAAGAAAGAGTGTCTCGACCAGAAAACGTTTACCAATATTGCTATTGGAGCTCAAACAACATGCGCAGGACGTCTTCGCCTCCTGGAAGCCATGGAGTTGGCGGGTTACGATAATCTCGTGTATTGTGGTAAGTCAAAACTATTTTTCCCCTCTAAATCTCTATTCTTTAGACACGGATTCTATCATTTTCAAATCGGAGCGTGGAACAGATCCTCTGGCCGCACTCAAAGGAGAACAACTCGGATTTCTAACCGATGAGATTCCTGAAGGCTTGGAGTTGTGGGCTGTGGTAGTGATGGCCCCGAAGGTCTATGGCCTAAAAATGGTCGACAAGGACGGCAATTTCTCCTATGTTGTAAAGGCCAAAGGAGTCCGGATGAATAGTGGGAACGCCGAATGGGTCACATTTGACAGAATGTCAAAGGCGGTTAGTTTTGTTTTTTTTTCAAATACACAAACGAGTAAATTTTTTTCTAGATGGATAATTTCATTTCCTCTGGCTACACGGACCCAATAACTACCACAATGATGACTTTCAAACGAGGAGACCACCTTCTCGATGGACTTTGGACTTGCTTTTCGGAGAAGAGGCTCAACCCTACAATGGACAAAGGACACTACGATCATATGGGGGTGGTGACTCCCTACGGGAAAACCAGTGCAGTTCTCATTGACGATTATCCCTTCTATGTGTGAATTTCCCAGTTGTTTCTTACTTTTTTTGTTGTACTTGTGTGTTTTTAATTGTGTGTTTTTTACTTGTGAATCTTTTTTTGTTCTACTTTCAAAGTTTTTTGTTTTTACTTGTGTATGTTTTTTTTTTAATCTCTTCTGTTTTTCAATGAAAATATATTTGATTCTATAATAAACTGTTATAAACTAAGTGAAAATGTGTTATTCAGCCATCTGTAGTAGTAAAAACTAGATTTTTCTCACTGTTTGGACTGCTTTCTGGTATTGTGTTCTCAAGTTTCTTAGGTCATCTTCTGGGTGCTCGGGTATTGAACACTAGTGATTTCTCTCCTTCGGTGTCGAAAAAAGTTGTATGGGACCTTTTTTCTCGTCAAGTTGGTTTTTTTTAACTTCTCCGATATGTCTACACACCTCTCGGCACTTTAATTTCCGGTCAAGACTTATGATACCTCTTAGAAGAACTGAGGGTTTGAATGTTGGGCTTATAACCGGTCAGAAGAACGGACACGCTTCACCTCGCTTCGGGCGAGGCTCCACTTAGTCCTCGGTTTTTCTGTTGAAATTTCTTTCGGGAGTAGTTTTAGGGGTCGTAGGGCGTAGGGAATTTTTCTTTTTTTCTCTTTTTTTCTAAGTTTTGTTCGAATTTCTTCGAAATTTCTTCAACGTTTTTTTCAACCTACGAATGCTAAAATGCTTTTCGATTTTTTCTGACGATTTTTTTCGAATAATTTTCAAAGGGCATTTTTCGGCTCCGCGACATTTCGAAACCGATGAGCGAACTTCCTCACCCCGTGCTGCGAGGCTCCCTGCTGGGATGATCCGGTGGACCGCCCCGATAAGGACTCAGCACGAAAAGTTGACCCCAGTGCCGATCGAGAAGCGATTTACCCACAGAAGGGGGACACCCTGAGTCTCTCTGATTCCGGACAGGTTGAGCGATCGCCGCTTCAATCTACCGAAGAATCCCTGCTGGAAAAAAATGGGGATATTGAGAGGGGGAGAACGAGTTTTCATAGGGGAAAAAGGGATCAATGAGGTGGACATGGTTGCTTTTGAATCCAAGCTAGCTAAAACCCTGCATCAAAATCAAGAAACCTGTGGATAAGAGAAAAAGCGCTTGAATAAGAAAA